>VZTQ01009924.1:236305-284653 GCA_013400755.1 Pelecanoides urinatrix | reverse complement strand
GAGGTGATCCTTGAATATTAACCAGCTTTCTTGGGCCCCTCTTCCCCCCAGGGCTTTATCCCATCCACTCTACCAAGCAGATCCCTGAAGAGGCCGAAGTCTGCTCTCCTGAAGTCCAGGGTAGTCAGCTTGCTGTGCATCCTCCTCGGTGCCCTAAGGATCTTGAACTCCACCATTTCATGGTCACTGCAGCCAAGGCTGCCCTTGAGCTTCACGTTCCCCACCAGCCCCTCCTTGTTGGTGAGAACAAGGTCCAGCGTAGCAGTTGATAGTGCTCTAGGATGCAGGGCACAAACCAACATCCACCTTCCATTCTTTTGTCATTTGATCCTTCATAGGGAAACCCTTCCATCCTTCTCTTTGAAACAAGATGAACAAATGGGCATAAAAATTATCTTTCTCATATTGTTTTTCTGCTTCTTTCCTATATAGAATATGTAAAAGTGGCTGACTGCTTGAAGTCTCCACAGGTGGGGTGTTTCCCAAAGCACGATGCTGTAATGAGCAGTATTTCAAGGACCGTGTCAAATTGTTGAGAGTTCTAAACGTACCAGAAACGTAAGCCAATGTTTCTCACTGAAAGGAAAGAATGGCCTCTCACGACAAGAAGGACATTGAGGGGCTGGAGCGTGTCCAGAGAAGGGCAACGGAGCTGGGGAAGGGCCTGGAGCACAAGTCTGATGAGGAGCGGGTGAGGGAACTGGGGGTGTTCAGCCTGGAGAAGAGGAGGCTGAGGGAAGACCTCATCGCGCTCTTCAACCGCCTGAAGGGAGGTTGGAGCGAGGGGGGGGCGGGCTCTTCTGCCAAGTAACAGCGATAGGACGAGAGGAAACGGCCTCAAGTTGCGCCAGGGGAGGTTTAGGGTGGACATGAGGAAAAAATTCTTTCCTGCAAGAGGGGTCAGACCTTGGACGAGGCTGCCCAGGGCAGTGGTTGAGGAACAGAGGTCTTACACTTAAGAGCTTTCAGGTTTTGTGAAAGCAGAGTCAGGTAAAGAACAGGGAGAGATGTGTCTCAAATGAAGGTTTCACCTACCAGAAGCAACACAAGGGAGAGAATGTGCACAAGCTACCTCACCACAAGGAAAACTTCAGTCTAGTTTAACCTCTCAAGTGCTAAAAAGTCAAAGTTAAATTTAAATCCATAGGAAGCCAGTGTTTCTGCATTCTCATATTAGTGGACATAACTTTGCTTATTTTTATTTTGACACTTCTGTATTTTTAACTCAGATCCCTTTTTATTTATTTATACATCAGTACGCTGAAACCCGTATCCATGCTAAGCTTTCTCAGGCTTTTAATGCTTTATTTGAGGGACTTTATGACTTGGTGAAGGGTCACTTTCAGTTGAGGGCCCTCTTTGTTTTTATGCTTTTAATTAAATCCTGGACAACACCAATTTTTTAGAAACCACTAGGAAGAATATTGAGGGAGAAAAATAAAAAATAATATTCAACAACAGTGAAAAGAAGAAATACTGTCAGAGATGTAGTGGACAAACTGGAGGAGATAAGCTGCCTTCTGTGAAATATTTAGGCTGCTTCTAATTATTTGTAGCTGCCTTAGACACAACTGGTGGTGGGCAGAAAATGGTTATTCGTCGCTTTAAGAAATTTAAGGGAGCATTGCAAGGTAAAAATGACAAAAAGAATCATCACAAGCTTGGTATTTACAGATTTTCTATGAAAGAAAATTTTTAGGAAGATTGTTATTCATTAAAAATATTTCACTCTAAATTTAACATAAACCAAAATAAAACTATCTGAAAAAAGCTAGTTCAAAACAAAACTGAACATTTTATTCTAATATGTCAAATCATGCATTTTCAACTTGTTGGAGTTCTCTTCTGTTTTTCTCCCAAAAAAGAAGACAAAAAATGGCTGACTGCAAAGAGTCTTCTTATTTCAGTATAATTTCAGATCAGAAATTTTTGTTTAAAAAAAACCCCACAAAACCAACACCTTTAGCAAAGTTTTTCCAACCAGCTTTAACGCAAAATAGAATATTACCTTGGTGAATATAACTGAAGCCTGCTTAAGTGTGGTACAGTAAATGGCAATCTACAATTTCTATGACACCTCTATTTTCTAGGTTTTTATTATCATTGATCCCTCCTGAACTCTTGTTAGAATTCCAGTTCCACTGCCTTTGGTAAGATTAATCCAACAAACAATATCATCTTCTATGATAAATTACTAGTTGGTTCAATACTAGATATGATTGCATATCTTATCCTACTATACAGACAAAAGTATAACACTTGACTTTTTAACAAAAATCTATTCCTAATAAGGTTTTTAAATCATTAATCACACCAACTTCCATGGCAGCACTGAGCTAGTTATTAAATATTTTAGCTACTTGCTTCAGCAACCAACGTCTAGAGAAATACCTTTAAGATTAATTTTATCAAGTCGACTGCTTATCTATCTCTTAATCCTTTAGTTCTTTATCCCATTGTCTTTTCCACATAATTATTCCTAGAACTCTTAGATATATTCAAAAGGAAAAGAAGTCATTCTGTGAGAACTGTAAAAAGATATTTCTAGTTGCTGAAGATGGCGTGAGATTTAATTTTCTGTTGCTATTATGTAAAAATGGGAAAATATAGATATAAAAATGTAGCTATATAAAAATGGGAAAATAGGGCCTGGAAGGCTGTGACAGGTTTCATTTAGCTTGAAAACTTTGACAATTTTTATTAAATTAGCATGGGATGATATGAAATTCCAATGACATACAAAGCGTGTGGGGTTTTGGCTACTCTAAGGTAACAAGGTAATAAAATTTCTGACACTCTCATTCACTATAACTGGAATGATATTAGACTATTAATATTTTTTGGCATCATCTACCGATCATATTTTGTGAAGGAAAATTCTTTTGATTTGCTAGAGTAATACAGTAAGCATGACCATGAATGAGATTGTGAGGCAAGTACAAAGTTATATAGAACAAATAGAATATATGGCAAGAATATGTCCCAAGGTGGGCGTACACTACATGTACTCTACGTAGTGTGTTAAGGAATAGGACAATTAAATGACGCTTTAATAAAGGGGGTATTAAAGTTGATTCCACAAACTGATGGTTTGACGATTTGTTGCTTATCTTGTTTCTTTCAAGTTAGGATTTTGTGTGTAAAAGAACATATTTATGTGCTCTTTTATGCATTTTAAAATTGACTTCTAATGTTAATTGTAGTTATCTGGCTCAGGACAATGTAAACACATTTCCCAACAGTAACCACTGTGTTTAGAGGCATAAACTTAAGGAAAGAAAGAGAAACTATCTGTTTCTTTTTTTAATGTTTACATATTATAGAGTCTGTTTTCTCAGTGAGTGTCCTGACAAAGCCCTTTTCTTCCTGATTATTTTCAGGAAGGAACTGTGCATGGGTCCAGAAGCAACTGGAAAGAATGATGGAGCATGTAGATACCTGCACTAACCTGCACGTGGACTGTGCATCTGTAAGTCTTGTTTCTTGAAGAAATTACTCAAAAAAAATTGCTCTCGGATGTATTTACTTTCTTTTGTTGCAAAGTATTTCTTTAACTCCCCATGCAAATTGGTATCCAGCACTTCCACTTTTAGACAGCTTTTTTCAAACTTACATTTATATTTTACCAACGTGGATTTAATTGAACAAAAATTAAAATGTTTCTAAACAGACTTTTCAGTTCAGTCTGCCCCCAGACAGGGGGGCAGACTATTAGGGAAGTCAGTGCATGTTGGACCAGCTCTCTTGATTTCACTAGGAATCACGCAATAGTTGCTGTTCTTCCCAGCTCTGTGGCTAATACCAGACATTGCAATAAAATTATAAACTTTTGTTCCAAGTAAAGAAATTAGGTGAAATGCTGGAAAGGATGACGCTAGTGTGAATTAAAGTCAGAAACCAGAAGGAAAATTAGTCCAGATACATATAACTTCGAAAGACTCTTGAATTGTCTAAGCTAGTCTCAGGATTTGCCTCCCTTCAGGGCCTGACTTGTGGCTTTTGAAACTCAATGCTTAACTGAGAGGAGACGGAACATTGGGTGTCTACTCAGCTGGGGATATCTATTCCACACCTGACCCCAGGCCAACCAGAGCTGAGGAGCTTGATCTACTTTGCCTAGGACTGGTCATGTCCATCTGATGAAACCCTTGTGCCACACCTCCTGGAGGTAACGAAGTTCTAATAATTTACTTGGGTTTGGTTTTTTTTTTTCTCTCCATATCAAAACACACAAAATAATGTCAGCATTGTGTTGCAGCTCTGCCAAAATACGGGTTATCGTGGGGTGTGCTGTATGCCTGGGAAAGCGGCACGCAGCACATATAGGCTTGTGCTGGGCTATGAGGCCTTGAGAGCGCGCATCTTGAAGGGGTGACATCTCATCCACAGTGCCAAGAGGGAGTGAGCCTGGCACCCCAGGATTGTTGCTGGGTTTCTGCTTGGAAAGAGCTTATCGGTTCGCTCCAAGGGAGGCTGCGAGCACGGGCAGTCTGACTGCGGACCCCGTGGGTCAATGGCATCTCTTGGGTTGTGCACCCCAATATGCAATGAACATACCACACTGCAATTCTTCTGTCGTGACTGTGATGGCAGAGTTTAGCATTTGTCTGTAAAAACATCAATATTTTTATTTCACCTGGGCTTGTAAACATGACCTCAGATATAACTCCTGCATCACTCCATACCGAATGCTGAACATTGCAAGGTTTCATACGAAGGTGTGTCATTAAGAATTTGCTGTGTATTTAAGAATTAACGTCCTGTACATGTACTTCACAACTTGACTCATTCTCACTCAATATTTACTACTCGACAGCAAGCTTCACACCCACAAAGCCGGTAGCAGAAGCTGGTTTTTGTATTTATGATTTATTACTTGTCCCCATAAGTTGTCATTCTTCTTTATTAAGAACTTGGACATATTTACAGGGCTTTTGGGGCGGGAAACCTCTAATGACCCAAGGAAAAACTAAGGAGACATCAGTGTTGAATTGCAGAGCTTTGGTAGAGCTGTGTTAGGATGGCAGAAGGAGAGGACAGAACAGAAGTGATGGGCATTGCTGGAGCTGGGCAGGAATCCCAGGACAGAGCCAGAGGGAGATGGAAGAGCTCCAGGATGGGATTAAAGAGAAGTGGTAACACTCTGGGAGAACAACAGGCTCTCAGGACTGAGTAGCTGGAGATGCTGTTTTGGGCCAGTTTTGGGCCCCTCACGACAAGAAGGACATTGAGGGGCTGGAGCGTGTCCAGAGAAGGGCAACGGAGCTGGGGAAGGGCCTGGAGCACAAGTCTGATGAGGAGCGGCTGAGGGAACTGGGGGTGTTCAGCCTGGAGAAGAGGAGGCTGAGGGGAGACCTCATCGCGCTCTGCAACTGCCTGAAGGGAGGTTGGAGCGAGGGGGGGTCGGTCTCTTCTCCCAAGTAACAGCGATAGAACGAGAGGAAACGGCCTCAAGTTGTGCCAAGGGAGGTTTAGGTTGGACATTAGGAAAAAATTCTTTCCTGAAAGAGTGGTCAGGCCTTGGCACAGGCTGCCCAGGGCAGTGGTGGAGTCCCCATCCCTGGGGGGATTTAAAAGACGTGTAGATGAGGCGCTTGGGGACATGGTTTAGTGGGCATGGGGGGGTTGGGTTGACAGTTGGACTTGATGATCTTAGAGGTCTTTTCCAACCTTAGTGATTCTATGATTCTATTCTATGGTTCTATAGGTGTGAGGTGGGAGAGATTTATGGCTGGGTTGAGAAGGCAGGTGTGCTGTCAGTGTGCACAGTGAAGGCTGAGTGAAAATACTGCCGTCTCCTGTTTGTGGTCATCATCATCAGAGGTCACCTTTCCCCACTGGGAAAAATGCTCTTTGTGAGGGAAATCAAGTGCAGAGCAGGTTAGATGGGGTGTCCCAGCAGGTGCGTGTATGGTGGCTGCTCTTCATCCATTGCAACAGGCATAGCTACAGCAAATTGCGTGGGGTGCTGGTCCACCCACTGAACACATGAGCTGGCACATCTCTAAATGTATTCCCCTGTGAGAACAACTAAATTGCCCTTTCTCTTTTCTGCTTTGCTCTCCTACTCTCTCCTCTCTTTCCTACTACCCCTTCTGCTTGCTCTATCATCCTGCTGCTTCTTTGTTCACTCTCCATCTTTCCCTTTCTCTAGGTCTGCCATTTCCCCACTGTTTCCTTCCTCCTTTTCCTTCCCCAACCTCTGTATGCATTTTTTGCTTTGTCCCACCCTCCTATTTTGCCTCCTTTGTTCCTCCTTATTGCTCTTCTTTGTCTCTCCTGATTCTAGATGCATCAGTGGAGGCTGAGATGGTCCCAAATGGGTCATGGTCTTCACGCTATCTTGTCTACCTTCTTGATGGGGAGTTTGCAGGAGGCTTAGTTCTCATTGAAATGATTCTCCTTCTCATCAATTAAGAAGTTACATCTTATTAATTGGGCACAATTACGGTCCACCCCGCTCTACTTAACTCTGTTCTGCTTACCCAGGCCTGGGGCAACTGTGGTAGCACAGTAACTCTAACCAGCATGGCATATGTTGATGGTTCTGCAAATCACCCACAAAGGTCAATAGTAACACTCCAGAGACAGAATCACTAGAGAAACAGGATGACAAAATGCAATGAGTGAGTGAAACAAGCTCTCACGTTAAAACAAGCTCACTCTCCCCTCAGGAGTGACACGGTAAGAGAAACCTTGCATCCTCCTTCACGTTTTTTGGCATACAGCGGTGCGAGAGCAGGAAGATAAACCAGAAGGATGGCTTGGAGACTGTGGTCCTGCTCTGGGACTTGGATTCAATCCCCTGTTCCCTTGCAGTTTACCATTGTATAAATCACCCCATCTTATGTCCCCACGTATAAAACAAGAAAAAGAGCAGTGCTGAAACCTCACAGCAGTGTTGCAAGGAAAAAGTATCTGAGCAGCTCGTGAGGGAGGGATAAGAGAGAAAAGCCCAAAAGGCTGCCTTTGGTGGGTCTGCTGACTTTCTTCTGGCTTGACTCATGAAACCCCAACATGCAAGTTCAAACCTGTGATGAGGAACGGGGCTGCTTTGTTGCATTGTGGATGGGAAGATAGCTTGAGCCGGGGCTTTGACCAGTGCAGGGATCTCAAGCCATCTCTGGCAGCGGTGTAACGCCAAAACTCTTAATCTTCTGCCAGTATGCCAACCGTGGCTAGTTTGCAGGTCATAAAAGATGCTGATTGATTGTGCCTTTCATGGGGTGGGAAAAAGGCAGTGACAGCTCTTCACTGTGTATGAAATATGGGTGTAGCTCTGGTGAGGAAGAAGTGGGAGGTATTTCTGTAACTTTATACACCTTTGGTTTGTAAAACTTGCTGGACATTTGTTGGATCTTTGGGTACTTACTCTCATGACTTACACAATTATTCCTGATGCAGTTAAACCATTCAGTTCAGACAGCTGAAAGAATAAGGGCTACTTAGTCAGACCTATTAAAATTATACCAGGAAACCAAGGTAAAACTTTAACACTGTAATTGCTAGTTAAAATGCAACTCTTAATCACTGGACTCCAGGGCATGTTTCACCTTGCCAGGAGGTTACGTACGGTGTTTGATATTCCCTGTCCTATAGCAGTGCCACTAGTTTTAATGAGATTTACCTGCTTTCATTAAAGGCACAGCCACTTAATCCTTAATTCCTTTCAGAGCTTTAAATACCTGCTTGTAGCTATTTATTTTATCAGTTTGTTTCAGCAACTGTTCCTTTAATCTCTCAGTCTCTGACTTGTCTACTTAGACAGTCTGTGCCAAGTTGTCCTTCATGCTGCTCTAGGGTGCCTGCTGATGCAGAAAAACACCTGGTTTCTTTTGTTGTTCTTGATCTCTGTAAGTGCTTTCATGTTGCTGTCATCATGCAACGGACCATGGCTTCTTCCTGCATTCTTCTGTGACAGTATCCCCCACAGCTTTCTAAAGTCCTCAGTTCCCTGACTCTTCAAACCATCCTAGTCTTTTCTAGGGCTGAGGGGCATCTAAAGAGCGGCCTATCCAGAAAGGAAACGTTGAGACTCCTTGGCCTTTCCATCCTTTTCCAGGTTGTATCCCCAGGGTGACCTGAGTTCGCTGGCAGACATTTCACGGGAGAGCGTGGCTGAGATCAGCTCTGTAGCTCACCAGAAGCTCTTGGCCTTGATAGGATCCCACTTTTTTCTTTCTTGCACTGCTTTGTGCTGCCACATCATGAGCAGGGAGTTCACGGAATCACAGAATGGTTGATGTTGAAAGTGACCTTTGGAGATTGTCTAGTCCAATCCTCCTTCTCAAAGCAGCTTCAGCTACAGCAGAACCATGTCCAACTGGATTTTGAATATCTCTAAGGATGGAGACTCCACAAACTCTCTGGGCAACCTGTTCCAGTGTTTGTCCACCCTCACAGTAAAAAAGTTTTTTCTTGCCTTCTGATAGAATTGTATTTTAATTTGATCCCATTGCCTCTTGTCCAGTCACGTGCCACCACTAAGACGGCTCCGGCTCCGTCTTCTTTACACCCTCCCAGCAGGTATTTGTACACAGCGATGAGACACCTCAGCCCAAGTCTTCACTTCTCCAGGAGGGGCTGTCCCTTCACCATCTTTGTGGCCCTGCGCGCTACCTGCTCCTGTAAGTCTATTCCTCTCTTGTACTGGGGAGCCCAGAGCTGGACACAGCACTGCAGATACGTCTTCACCAGTAGTTCTGCAACAGGAGGTGCTGGATTTTTGTGATCCCAGTAAGAAAGGCACTCAGACTCTGTAAAGTATGATTTAAAATGCTATTTATTAGAGCTAATGCTATAAAGAAAGTATAGATAATCTTAGATCCCTTCAGACGCTGGGAACCCCAAGCTGTGCAGCGTTACATGGGCTTCTGATCAGCATGCCGNGAGTCCCAACAAGAGTTCTCTGTTCAGCCAGGCCGTGACCTTTATGGGTTACCCCACTTTGATCATTTGAGTTACTATAGGATTTTCTTAAAAGAGGACAACTCTGCTCAGCATTTCTACCGTCAAACAGAAGGGATGTTTGCACGAGAACTTCTTGCCGCACATGTAGATAAAGGCAAGGCCAGGCTGATGGTACAATCGCCGGTGCCAAGTGGAAGCTGCCCGCAGGCTCCTCTGTTACCACGAGCTGGTTGACCTCATCCTGTGGCCAAGGCGTTTGTGCAGCAGGACATGGCCTGAAGGCCACACTACACGTGCAGCACAGCGCAGTGCAGGCCTGCGCCTGCTCACCTTAACTGGTACGTGGATCACTAACTCCTCCATGTACAGTGCTCTCCTGGTCAGGATCACTACACCAGTGGTGAGTAGAGAAGAAGTATGAGCTACCTCAAACTGCTGGCAGTGGTCTTCCTAATGCAGCCTAGGATGCTGTTGGCTTTCTCTGCTGCAAGGAAACGTTGCTGGCTCATGGTCAACCTGCTGTCCACCATGTCCCTGTAAATCTGCTTTCCAGCCAGTCCACCCACCGTGTGTGTTGGTCCATGAAGTTATCCTCCCCAGAGGCAGGACTTCGCACTTCCCTCTGTTCAACTTCATGAAGTTCGTCTCTGTCCAGTTTTCCGGTCTGTCCATGTCCCTCTGAATGGCAGTGCAACCGTCCGATACATGAGCCTCTCCTCTCAGTGCTGTATTATCTGCAAACTTGGTGAGGGTGCACTCTTTCTCATCATCAGGTCATTAATGGAGATGTTAAACAGTATTGGAGCCAGTATTGACCCTCAGGATACCCCATCAGCAACTAGCCCCCAGCTGGATTTTGCTGCCTTTGCTTCATTTTCTGCTTGTTAGGATGGACCATTCCTCAGCATGGAGTAGGTGATCCTTGAATATCAACCACATCTCTTGGACCTCTCTTTTTTCCAGGGCTGTATCCCATGGGATTCTTCCAAGTAGGTACCTGAAGAGGCCAAAGTCTGCTCTCCCAAAGTCCAGGGCTGTTATCCTCCTTTTTGCCCTCTTCCCTCCTCTCAGAATCCTGAACTCTACCTTCTCATGGTCACAAGCAGCCAAGACTGCTCTCAGCCTTCACAGTCTTGATCAATCCTTCCTCTTTTGTACGTATGGTCTAGCAGAGTGCCTCTCCTTGTTTTCTCCGCAGTCACCTATGTTAGGAAATTGTCACTGATGCATTCCAGAGACCTTCTGGATTGCTTATGCCCTGCTGTGTTGTCCCTCCAGAAGCTAGCGGTGTGATAGAAGTTCCCCATGAAGGATGAGAGACTGTGAACGTGAGGCTTCTTCCACTTGTCTGAAGAAGACCTCATATACTCCTTCTTGCTTGATCAGGCAGTCTGTAGCAGACACCCACAACAATGTCATCCATGTTGGTCTCCCTGCTAGTCCTGACCCATAACCTCTCAGCTGGCTCATCACCCTTTCCTAGACAGAGCTCCTTGCATCCCCATGGTGCTCTCATATAACAGGCACCTCCTCCTCACCTTCCTGGCCTGTCCTTCCTAAAGAGCCTGGGTCCTTCTTTTGCAGCATTTCAGTTGTGTGAGCTTTCCCATGTCCCTGTGATACCAATGAGACTGTAGCCCAGTAACTGTACACAGACTTCTAATTCCTCCTGCTGTGCCCTGCGGTGCGTGCATTGGTGTACCGGCACATCAGAGAGGCACCTGGCACGCTGGTTTCCCATAGGTATGGGAAAAGGTGTGGGAGCTTTGCACATAATGCTGTTCCGTAGACACTTCCTTATTTATGTGTATAAGCTTGAGGTGACCCCACTTCATCCCTGTTTTGTTGATTACAAGGTCCCTTCTGTTCACATCATCCCAGACTCTTTGCTTGCCAACCCCACCCACCACTTCTTGACTTGATTGCTGGTCACTCTCTCCNTAGGTGATCCTTGAATATCAACCACATCTCTTGGACCTCTCTTTTTTCCAGGGCTGTATCCCATGGGATTCTTCCAAGTAGGTACCTGAAGAGGCCAAAGTCTGCTCTCCCAAAGTCCAGGGCTGTTATCCTCCTTTTTGCCCTGTTCCCTCCTCTCAGAATCCTGAACTCTACCTTCTCATGGTCACAAGCAGCCAAGACTGCTCTCAGCCTTCACAGTCTTGATCAATCCTTCCTCTTTTGTACGTATGGTCTAGCAGAGTGCCTCTCCTTGTTTTCTCCGCAGTCACCTATGTTAGGAAATTGTCACTGATGCATTCCAGAGACCTTCTGGATTGCTTATGCCCTGCTGTGTTGTCCCTCCAGAAGCTAGCGGTGTGATAGAAGTTCCCCATGAAGGATGAGAGACTGTGAACGTGAGGCTTCTTCCACTTGTCTGAAGAAGACCTCATATACTCCTTCTTGCTTGATCAGGCAGTCTGTAGCAGACACCCACAACAATGTCATCCATGTTGGTCTCCCTGCTAGTCCTGACCCATAACCTCTCAGCTGGCTCATCACCCTTTCCTAGACAGAGCTCCTTGCATCCCCATGGTGCTCTCATATAACAGGCACCTCCTCCTCACCTTCCTGGCCTGTCCTTCCTAAAGAGCCTGGGTCCTTCTTTTGCAGCATTTCAGTTGTGTGAGCTTTCCCATGTCCCTGTGATACCAATGAGACTGTAGCCCAGTAACTGTACACAGACTTCTAATTCCTCCTGCTGTGCCCTGCGGTGCGTGCATTGGTGTACCGGCACATCAGAGAGGCACCTGGCACGCTGGTTTCCCATAGGTATGGGAAAAGGTGTGGGAGCTTTGCACATAATGCTGTTCCGTAGACACTTCCTTATTTATGTGTATAAGCTTGAGGTGACCCCACTTCAGCCCTGTTTTGTTGATTACGAGGTCCCTTCTGTTCACATCATCCCAGACTCTTTGCTTGCCAACCCCACCCACCACTTCTTGACTTGATTGCTGGTCACTCTCTCCTTCCTTCATCGTTCTTACTTTAAAGCTCTTCTTATCAGGTTGGACAGTCTGTTGGCAAAGGTACTTTTTCCCCATTTGGTCACATGGATCTTGTCCCTTCCAAGCTATCATTGATCTTCAGAGAGGACCCCATAGTCATAGAATCATAGAATCATAGAAGCATTAAGGTTGGAAAAGACCTCTAAGGTCATCGAGTCCAACCGTCAANGAGTCATAGAAGCTAAAACCTTGTTGCCAACACTAGCTGTACAAACAGTTGCTGACCTGCAGGATCCAACTACTCCTCCTCAAGCCCTTCCATCTCACTGGCAGGATCAACGGAAAGACCACCTGGGCCCCCATGCCCTTGATCATTGCCCCCTGAGCCACGTGCTTGCATTTGATATGCTTCTGGTCTCTCTTGGCAGTATCGTTGGTGCTCACATGGAAGAGCAGGGAGGGAGGGTGATGAGCCAGCTGAGAGGTTATGGGTCAGGACTAGCAAGGAGACCAACATGGATGACATTGTTGTGGGTGTCTGCTACAGACTGCCTGATCAAGCAAGAAGGAGTATATGAGGCCTTCTTCAGACAAGTGGAAGAAGCCTCACGTTCACAGTCTCTCATCCTTCATGGGGAACTTCTATCACACCGCTAGCTTCTGGAGGGACAACACAGCAGGGCATAAGCAATCCAGAAGGTCTCTGGAATGCATCAGTGACAATTTCCTAACATAGGTGACTGCGGAGAAAACAAGGAGAGGCACTCTGCTAGACCATACGTACAAAAGAGGAAGGATTGATCAGGACTGTGAAGGTTGGGAGCAGTCTTGGCTGCTGTGACCATGAGAAGGTGGAGTTCAGGGAGAGGTTCTGAGGACTGGACAAGCCTTGGCAGCCTCTCTACAATGAGCAGGGTCTTAGTTCCTCCAGGGGAACTCCTATTGCTTCTTGAGTGTTGTTACTTCTCAGTCCTTTGGGTTATTTATGTTCATGTGAAGAGTAGCCTTTGAGTTCTCAAGTCAAAGAAATAATTGTTCACATTCACAGGAAACCTACTTCTGGAAACAATGCCCCATTATATTTGTGCTGCCTCTCTGATATTCCACACTCAATATCCTTGTACGGGACTCTGGTAATGTAATATCAATACTACGTGGACCTGGGATGTGTTTGCAGGTACTACCATGTGTGTACACATAGTGGTCAATTGAGACTGGTAGTAGTGTACAAAATTTCTTGATTTTCTTGTTCAAAGTGCTCTACTATGTAGAATGCTAACTAAATGTCACACACATATTAAATATTTGCACATTAGGCAGAACCATGTTAATCTACATTGTAGATGATTGAATAAAGACGTCATGTGCTTCCTACTATGTTTTTAGTCAAAATGTGGCAGTTCTGGCAAAGGGCCTGGCTTACCTTTGTTTAGCTCTGGTTCTTTCATTGCCTGAAGAAGGTTCGTAGTAACAGAAAAGATTCACTGAACTCTGACTGATAAACATAGAGCGGAAAAAGCTGTGCAAGTGTTTCCCAGCCCTGCTATCTATAGTAGTTTTCGATAATACTGTTTACAGTAATTTCTCACGCACAGCGAGTCCATACAGCCTGTAGGCCTACGATCGTCTGCTCTAGTCTTGTGATCCTCTTTTCCTCCATATGAGTTTTGACATCTTTCCCTGTTCAAATTGCTTTGCAGCAAGAGAAGACCGAAAGAAGAAAACTCCAAAAAGCCAACCCCATAAAGAAAAAAATGTGTAAGAAAGGGATAAAAAGAAGCAGATGGAAAAGGCTAAGAGACCAACTGGAAAGAGAACGATGGGAGCAACTGTACTAGGGCCTGGTTGAAGGTTGTCCACCACTCTTGCTATTTTCTGCCCACTGCTAGATTGCAGAGTGGTATTTGCAGTCTTAGGAGTGTACAGAAAAAGTGCATCAGATTATGCTTGAAATTTGTTCTTGTAGGTTGTCTTAAATTTCTCTGTTTTCAAGTGTTATAGTTAGTTGGTTTATTTGCTTTTTACCAGCCTGAATATTTCTCAACTACAGTCTTATAAAAATACACGTGGCCCATATTATTAACAATAATAAAAAAGCTTGTTCTATGCTTTCTGACTCATTTTACCTTAATAAGCGAAGTTATTTACAAAAGGACCTGCCACTAAGAAACATTGGTGGTGTTCAGAGTACCATTTTTGGAAAGTTAAAGTGCTCACTATTGTCTCTCCCTCTCTCTTCTCTCCTGTCCCCGTCCACCGCCTTTTCAAAACTCCAATGCAGTGTCGAGGACCAGGAGTTTGAGCAGGAATACAAGGCCTCCGATGACTCCTTCAATCATCATATCTGTGTTCACAGTATTACAAGTGGTCTCTTAAATCCTGCAATTTAAGAACTGGTCAAGCTCTGTATCAAAAATAGCTCCTTTGCCCCCCACTCTTGGAAGGCTGTTCCAGAACTTCATAGTTCTGATTGTTAGAAACTTCTCCCAGATTTTCAGCCCACATCCTTCTTTGCGGAGTATAAATAAACAGACCATATGTTCTTCTGCCAATATTGTCTTTTAGCTTAGAAGTTCCGCCTCCTTTGTATTTTCCCTCCTGGGAAAATAAAGAAGCAATCATATCCCCCTTTCAACTTCATTTTGTTAGGCTAAATAAAGTAAGCTTTTTTTTTTTTATGTTTCTTTTTATATGACCTCCTTCCCAGATCATCCTACTTGCGTTTGCTATGCATCTGTTACAGTTATAATTCATCCTCTTCAAACACTGGGATTAGATTCATGCACTGTACTGCAAAGGAAGACTTACCAATACCTAGTGCAAGGTAATTTGTATTTTACTATTTGCTGGAAATAACATTCTTGATGCATTCTAGGGTTTTCTTAACTGCTTTCATAGGCTTGTCCTATTGATATCTCATAATCATCCTGTAATCAAGCAGTATATGGAGTCCTCACCTTCATTCTTTTCCAGTCCATGAACACATCGAAGAGAGGAGAAATTCTTATTGATCTCTAACTATACACTCTTATACTTTATACTACAGAATTTAATCTCATTTCTATAATTCTAATCCTCCAGTTCACCCATTTTTTAAATTCATTTCCCAATCTTTCTGAAGAAGCCTGTTGAATGAAATGATGATATGGTTCTTCATTATCACAGCCAAGTAAGCAGTCCTTCTAGAAGTGACAGTTTCTGGTTTCAACTCCAGATATTTTTGGCAATGAGAAAAAAACAAACTAAACCACAAAGGAACCAGATCCCCTTGCCCTCTTTACCTAAAGAAACAATACTTTATGCAAGACACTGTCTGTAAAAAAGCTGAAAAGATACATAAGTGCTCAAAGAAGAAAAAGGCTGGAAAAAATTTGGCTTCATTTGAAGTGGGAATATTAGGTGTTCATCAGCTTTGAAAATAAGGTTATGGGGGAAGGGAGGTTGGGGACTGTACAAATTAGCATCTACCTGAGCCAGTTTTGGAGTATAAGGAGAGTTTGTTTCTGCTAGGTTGAATGAAATGCCTATTGAGTCCACAGGCAAGGACATTATAATTGATTGTCAATAGGGCTGATAATTCCTTAGAAGGAATTACTGATTTTGGCAAAATTAGTTTTTACGCATGTAAACACTTGAGCCTGCAGCATTCCTGTCAGTCAGTCCCATGCCAGTGTAGCTAGAGTTTCTTGAAGGGTGGAAGGTTGACCTTTCTCTGTAGAAGAAATAGCAAGAAGAAAGCTGCCTTAGTATTTTCCAAGGAACCACGCTTTCACAGAAAAATATTAGCTTTGAAAATACAGTTTCCAATGGCATATTGCTTTCAGAAGTCTCCTGCAAAAACACAAGCAGAAGTTGGCCTTACTTCAACCCAGTCCCAAGGCTTGGAGCCCTCTGGCTCCTGCAATCCATGGCTCTAGGGCAAACTTTGTGGTCTATCTCAAGAGGAAAGGCAGAGGGTTTCTTGATTACTTACTGGCAACTCTCCACAGCAGGAGCCATAGGAGGTTTTGGATCAGTTCATGGTACAGAAAATCTGTGCTACGCTTGAGCATGTGAGGCACTTCGAAGCTGGGTAAGGCTCAGGATTCAGACTGTGTCACTGAAATGTTTAATTTCAAAAAGAAAAATTCTGCACAAAACAGCAACATTTTCCAGCTGGGGAATTTTGGGTTGTGACAAACTGCAGTGAAGAAATCTGCTCCCTAGAGACTTCGCTTAGCAGATCCTTGAAAAAGCTCTCCTTTATTTCTTCCATCGCTAACACCACCACCCACCCTACTATTGCAACCCGCTCCTCCTCGCTGCGGGGCCAGCTGCCGCTGCCACCGGAGGGAGATGGGGAAAAGCTGTCTGCTCTCAAATGGATGCTGCACAGCTGAATGAGCAGGCTCAAGTCAGCTCTCGTTGGGGAAAGATCTCACGGAAAAAGAAGATAATTCCATTCCTTAGCCACATGGAGCAAGTATAGAGTGAATTGTTGGAGTGGGACCTCTCGTCAGCTAACTGGTGAAGTCCACCTGTTGCCAAAAGGGACATAAATGTTTGGAGGTCACTGTGAGTTTGGGTGAATGCAAGGCAACCGTTCAAATAGGTTGGCCCAGTGCAGGTGGAGTAAATGCAAAGCAAAACACTTAAAAATTTGTAAGACTTAAGGAAACGTTCAGAAAACAGAGGCCTGGCTGCTTTGCATCTATGGCAGTTTTGCATTTCCTGAATTCCTGTCTTTTTCTTCCCTGAATGGTTCCCCTGTGTTCTTGACAGCTTTAAAGTTGATATTATCAGTCATATGAAACAATACAAATAAAAAAAAAACCTCCAAAGGCAGGTCTCAGGTTGCACATTTTATCAATGGTCCACAATATCTTTGGCTGATGATGTGTGTTAGCAGAACAGCGTTCCAGCAGAAAATACAAATTTCATTGCATCAAACTGTTCTGCAGGGACATAACGAAAACCTGTTTTGTTAGAAGTTCTAGCAGCTTCTAACAAGCTTGGTCAGCTGCCCTTGACCCAAGGCTGCCTGCTGAAGCTTTGTCGTAGCTGCCTCCTGATCAGGGAGGATCAAGCACCCTTTCAGCTGATGCGAGGGAGAGACCGATGTGAGAGCCAGGTCTAGAGCACAGCCAACAGACAGCAGCTTGCTCAGAAAAAGGCAAAGGAGAGGTCATCCTCGGACTTCAGATCAGCCTCAACGCTTCCAGGTATGGTGGTGACGTGCCACAGGGCACTTTCCCCGGCAGGTGATGGAGCAAGCTGTTCCTGCCAGGGCAGAGACCTCTACCCAGGTGGAGGTTTGGATGGTGGATGCAAGTCTTAGGCTGCAGGGAGTGCCTGCGGCTTCTCTGAGGCTGGAGGAGATGTCCTCCTGTCCTGCAGGAGCTGTGGCCGTTGTTGAAGGGCTGTGTCACCAAGTGGAGGAGTGATGGGAGGAAATCAGCTAGTTGTGCAGCACCAGAGGATGAGAGAGAGAGAAGGAGAGAGAGTTGGGGGCATGGGGGTGAAGTCAGGGGCATGGGGGTGGTAGTTAGGGGCATGGGGGTGGTAGTCAGGGGCATGGGAGTGACAGTCAGGGCATGGGGGTGATAGTCGGGGGCATGGGGGCCCAGGGGGTGTTCTCTTCAGTCCTGCTGGTGAGGGGAAGAGGAGGGGACTGTGTCAACAATCGGTTGCAGAGGTGGTGTCGGAGACAGGGTTTTGGTTTGGACTATGGGACCCTGTCTGGTGATCTACATCTACTTGGGAGAGATGTCACTAAGCGGGACAAAAGCATCTTTGCCAGCAGGCTGGCTGACCTGGTAAGAAGGTCTTAAATTAGGAATTATGTGGGAGGGAGAGTTAGCAGCAGCCCTACGAGAAAGTGATGGACAGGGCTGATGGGCAAAGGGGCTGGGGTGATGTGTACCAAAGGGAAGGCAAAATCAACAAATCAAGGCTTAAGTGGGGTCACCTCAAACATCTGCATGTAAGCAAAGAAGTTCCCACAAGGCACTCGTGAGTGGGGGGGGAGGGAAAGAGACCCTTCCTGGGAAATGAGCCTGTCTCTGAAGCGCTGTGCACCAACGCATGCAGCACGGGGAATAAACACGGAGAGTTAGAGATGTGTGTGCAGTTCCAGGCCTGTGACCCCACGGGGATCACAGAGACGTGGTGGGATGGCTCCCATGACTGGCGTGTTGCAATGGAGGGATACAGGCTCTTTAGGAAGGACAGGTGATTGTGCCCCTGTACTCGGCGCTGGTGAGGCCGCACCTTGAGTACTGTGTTCAGTTTTGGGCCCCTCACGACAAGAAGGACATTGAGGTGCTGGAGCGTGTCCAGAGAAGGGCAACAAGGCTGGGGAAGGGCCTGGAGAACAAGCCTTATGAGGAGCGGCTGAGGGAGCTGGGATTGTTTAGTCTGGAGAAGAGGAGGCTGAGGGGAGACCTCATCGCGCTCTACAACTACCTGAAGGGAGGTTGTAGTGAGGTGGGGGTTGGTCTCTTCTCCCAAGTAACCAGCGATAGGACGAGAGGAAACGGCCTCAAGTTGTGCCAAGGGAGGTTTAGGCTGGATGTTAGGAAAAAATTCCTTACTGAAAGAGTGGTCAGGCCTTGGAACAGGCTGCCCAGGGAAGTGGTGGAATCACCATCCCTGGAGGTATTTAAAAGACTTATAGATGAGGTGCTCAAGGACATGGTTTAGTGGGCATAGGGGGTGTTGGGTTGACGGTTGGACTCGATGACCTTAGAGGTCTTTTCCAACCTTAATGATTCTACGATTCTATTCTATGATTCTATGACAGGCTGGGAAGACCAAGAGTTGCTCTTTATGTGAGAGAGCAGCTGGAGTGCCTGGAGCTCTGCCTGGGGATGGATGAGGGGCCAGCTGAGACCTTATGGGTGAGGATGAAAGAGAGGACAGGTAAAGGTGAGATTGTGGTGAGCATCTGCCATAGACCACCTGACCAGTAAGAACAAGTGGATGAGCCCTCTATAGAGAGATAGGGGCAGCCTCGCGTTCCCAGGCCCTGATCCTCCTGGAGGACTTCAACCACCCCGGTATTTGCTGAAGGGATAACACAGCAGGACGTAAGTTTCCAGGAGGTTCCTGGAGAGCACCGATGACAACTGCCTCAGCCGAGTGGTAGAGGAGCCAAGGAGGAGAGATGCTCTGCTGGACCACATACTCACAAATAAGGAAGGGTTTGTTGGGGGTGTGGAGACTGAAGGCAGCCTTGGTAGCGGGTGAATTCATTAAGTCTCATCTGGAAGGAATTAGATTGACCCTCTCTGAGACTGTCCCATGACATGACTCAAAGTACAGTAAGTGGGTATGGTCAGGAGATTATCTTCAAAAGCGTGGTTCCGATCCGAACTAAGGAAGCACGGTGACCTTTCCCAGGGCTATGAGTAAAGGCAGAATTTCTCATCACAGTCATCTTCCCCGCGTTACTGCACCAGGTATCTGTGTGAGGGAGCCTTTGCAGGTCTGCAACTAGGATGCAGCAAGCAGATACATTTTCAGTGTGCAAATAAGTCATGGCCTTAGCAGAGAGGAGAAGCATCTTTAAAAATCAAGATTAAAATAAGTAAGGCAGCTATTCTGCAGGTTTATGGGGCCAAGACAAATGATATTGATATACTTTTTGACGATAACAACACACAGAAGTGGCTGGTGAATATGCTTAGGCTAGAAGTGTGGTAGAACCACATGCCCCAGTGTTATTTAACATACCAGCAGGCAGACCTGACCGGGGGAACTTTGTTGCTGTCTTAACACTTAGCTGAAATTAGATATGCATTTTCCTCTCTTGTCTTGCTAGAGGAACTTCCATCCTTCTGGTTGTGAAGGCTCAACAGGGAAACCGCCAGTTTCTTGCATTCTAGCTTTACAGTGTAAAAACTTGTATTCCCTGCTTATAAATGTGCAAAGCCTTTTCTCCCGAGAGTATTGTCAGCGTTATACAGAGTTTAAACAAAAATGTATAAATTCTGATAATATGTCTCACTGGGGCCTTTAAAGTTACAGGAAACTGTAGAAGTAATGCAGCACGTTTATCTTAAGGGCCAAGAACAGCTGATGGGATTTTATTTGGTCTGAAGAGGATGTTAAGAGCTAGTCAGCAAAGGAAACTATATGTGGTTATTCACTTTCTCTCTCTTTTATGGATTGTGACCAGGAAGTTTTGATTATTTTGGTTTTTTAATTCTTTTATCTGCAAACCCTAGCATGCTGTCTTCAGGAAGAAACCGGTGTATTTTATACATTTGCAGCAGGAGAGGGACTTAATGTAGATTTGAAACTAGAGAAGATATTACTAATTTTAGATTTCTGTCCAGCTATGCAGCTGTGCATAGCTCTAGTCTAACTCTCCCTGTGTGAGAAATTGAAAATTCTGAGCCTGCAATTTCGAGTTTGTAATGATGACTCCTATATCTTCTCTGACATAATGTCAGAAAAAAACATTTTCACCATGAGAGTGGCTCGATGTTGGCAAAGCTCCAAGAGGCAGTGAAATCTCCATCCTTGGAGAGTTTCAAACTAGGTAAGTTTTGAGCAACCTGATCTAAGTATGAAGTTATGGCCTAGGGAATTGACCTAGATGACCTCAAGAAGTCCCTTCCTACCTTAATTCCCACAGAAGTACTAAGTGATTTTGTTGTATAGCCGCCGCCTCCTGCTCAGGCCTCTCCCTCGATAGTGCTCTGCCTCTTACGGGAAGGAAAGGTACCACCCTACTTACTTTCCTCATTTGAAAAAACTTAATTTAAATTTAAATCAAACCCCTTGTGATGTATTGCGTGATGGTGTGATTACTGTGATTGCTGGGAAACCAAGGTACCAAACAATGACATCTACATCTGTGTTTGCAGTGGATGGTAGTCACCCAGAGCCATTAACAGTCTAAACAGACCTGAAGGTATTTCTAGACCACAGTTTAGACAGCTTTTGCATGTTTTCGGTGTACAGGTGTGAGACAGCCTGATGGCTGAACAAGTGAGGGCCGGAGCTGGTGCAGGCTTTAATTTGGAAGACGGTCTAATACTATTCTTTACTGGTGCTGCCTGGGAGAGGAGACTGGGCTCTGTGAACCTATTTTTTGTCTTAGACTTTCCAGGAGGCTCTTAGTGGATGGCAGAGCAGCTTTGCCGTATGCAAAGCTCTTCTTTATGAGAGGCAGCACAACAGAGTTAAAACTAAATTGTCCTAAAGAACTGAAATGGAAAAATAATAAAAGACGCCTCCCCCCTCCTGGTGAATTTCTCTTCTTCAGCCAGTTATGAGGTCTCACTGTGAAAGCGTTCATGAAGTTTGCTTGTGCATCTGCCTGGGTTGGTGCTTGCGCTGGAGGTGATTTTCACCCCCAGACCAGACAGACCCAGCCCACCCATCCCTGGCTGCAGGGCAGGGTTGTGACAGCCAGCTGCAGGCTTCCTCCGGTGGGGCAGGGGTAAAAAGGCCAGCTATCAGCTTACCTGTATAGTCTAAAAGCACTCACAGAAATCACAGCCCCAGGAACCTTCCTTTTGGGTGCAGGGAGCGAGACTTCACCCAAGAGATGGGGTTCCCGAAGCTGTTGTGCCACCCCGAGGCCGGGACGGGCACCGTGCTCTGCCCGGGCTCTCCAGCACCCTGCAAGGAAAAACCAGACCTGTTAAAGAGGTCACTAGCCATCCTTTTCTTTTCAGAGATTTTCTTTTCTCTCTAGCTGGTTGTGCTCCTGTTTAATCACTTTAAACCACCCCGGGACTGCTCTGCCTCGGCTGCTGCTTATCTTCAGATTTCTGAGGGATCAGCTGGGTATTAGCAGTGCTCAGTGTTGAAGTGGTTTTTTATCCCTGCGGTTTAGTGCACCTGGCTGAACTTGCTGACAAATCCCCCTAGTTCCAGCACTATGGCTTACTGTAGATACTGAAGAGAGACGCTTGCTCCAGAAATTCTAGATGAACTTCAGAATTTATTGATGGCAGGGTTGTTTTCGTTGTTTTCTTTTTCCATGGAAGTGCCATTTTTTTTTTTTTCCAATTTTCCATGAAGTTTTGTGGCGGTTTTTTGTGTTAAACTTTTCCAAATCCCACTTGGACAATTTTAATTTAAAGTTGTTTGGTTCCCCCTGCGCCCCCCTTCCCTTTAGATGAGAAAATAAACCTACTACCACATAAAAATTAAATTATTCAAGTGATATCCCTGTGCTTCAGGGAATCATTCCTACAGCTTTGAAACCAATGTCTGTCTGTCTGTCTATGGGGATTTCACTTTGTCTTTCCCCTCTGCGACAAGGTATTCCCAAAGCCTTAGGTCTTTTTAGGTTGAGAAATGCAAATCCCGCTCATTCCTTGTACATACTTTTTGAAAACTATACAGGAAAGCTACATAATTCATCAGGAAAAAAGTTCTGGTTTCCAAATAGTTGAGCTGTATCTCCTTCCCTCACCCAGTTCTGTCTATATTCACCCACGGACTAAAGCCAGGAACATGCAGTGAAATAGGCAGGCAGGGATTTAGCCCCAAATGTGTCTCCCTAGTTTTCAAAAATATTAACAGAGCACTTACACAAGTTCACAGCAGGCTTAAAATGTGTCCATCCAGCAGAAAAAACCCTTTGCTGAATTTCTTAAATCCAGATCAAAATGCAGGCTCTGTGGGCTGCTTTTCATGCTGACTGGTCACTTTAGCCACCACAAACCTTACATTTTTCTAAGGAACACATACACAAACACCCCACTACGCGCATCAGGAGCATCTGAGCACTGGAATCAACCAAATCTTGTTTTCTATGCGTGCATCCAAGGATGAATTGTGTAAGGGTTCTTCTGTGTTAATAAGGGTTGAGGTTTTTTCCTTCAGCAGGAAAATTTCTAGGTTTTCTTTCCTCTGGGGAAAATGTGGAAACTTGCTACATCAGAGGTTTATGCCTTTCGGTTACGTTGTGTTGAAACTGGCCAGTGGTGGCCGTGATGGCTGCTAGAGAGACAAGGGCGGCCATTTGGTCAGAGAAAAATCAGGTGGCACTTGAGTAAAAAAGCAGTTCTTGGACATTTTTAGCATGGGTCCTGCTCTGAGGCCATGTTTTATGACCTGTTTGTAGACACGCTGGCATGAGAACTGCCGGGAAGTGAGCCAGTGAGGGTTTCTAAGGCTGATTTTGTTCAGATGCTGTTCAGCGTCTTACAGAAACCCCTCGCGTCCCGTGTGGGAGTATCAGTGCTCCTGGGGACCCATTCTCATCTCGCAGATACGAAAAGTTGTTGGAGCTCAGCTGTAAGTGGTTGGTGCCTCAAGATTCTTGGACAGATGGTAACTTTGCATATGCTCCTATTAAGTTTGGGAAACTGGCCTAAAAATGTCAATGTAGACAGGCTCAATTATTGTAAAATACAATTTATACTAACATAAAGTATGTCGTATTGAAAGTTGGACCTATCTTCTCCTAAACCATGCTGGGCAGGAGTGTTGATCTGCTGGAGGGCAGGAAGGCTCTGCAGAGGGACCTGGACAGGCTGGATCGTTGGGCCAAGGCCAATGGATGAGGTTCAACAAGGCCAAGTGCCGGGTCCTGCCCTTGGGCCACAACAACCCCNCTATTTAGAATGAACTTGAAAAATCTGTGGCTTGTTGGATCATCTTCACTTTAATCTTGCTGTGTAACTTCCAGGATTACCACATTTCAGTTACCAAATAAATCAGAGGGCCTCTCAGTCGAGCACGTTACTTTGTGTACAAGGCGATGATCTTATCTGTGCATTAAACCATAGTTTTTGACAGCTTTGGAAGCCAACAGGAAAAAATGTAGCATTAGCAGATTACTATCAAAAGAGTAAAAAGCTAAGGAATAGATACTTGGATAACAGATAACGTGTGAAATGGGTTTCTCCCCCACTCCCAGTAATAAATCCAGCTCCATAATGGCAGTGCTCAGATTGAATCTATGAGTCTGCAAACATGCACTTGTATAGTCCCCTTCTAGGTGGGAAGAGCTCCAGGCTTTTGTGGAGTAGAATTCCGTAATAGCGTTCTTATTATAAATCCTTGGTCTTAAGGTTTTCTGCCTTGGTTAGGAAAGTTCATTCAAGGTTGGCAGCTGGTACAAAAATGTTGGTCTGACCTCATGATCAAACTTTTATTTTTGATACATCAGCAGACAAATTTCAAAATAGGAGTATGACAGACCTCAGCTGCATGGGATTTAAATCCGAATGACTCCTTTGGACAGGAACACTCTCTGTCAGTGTTTGTACAGCACTGGAGCATAATACAGCCTGTATGTCGCCGGGGACCTTCGAGCAATGTTTTAACATGGACTTGAAGTATCTACTCACTTTAATTTTACAGATGTCATAGAATAGTACATCTAGTCTAACATGCTTAATGATAGCGGGTATGACACTTCATCTAGTTCTTCCTGCATTAAGCCTAGGAACTTATTGAACCACGAACATAATTTAGACTTTCATGAGCTGATGGATTGCGTCAACCACAATCTCATTAAGTTCAACAAAGACAAAAGTGAAGCTCTGGGAGGGAGTGACCCCATGTGCCTCTACAGGCTGGGGAGAGCAGCTCTGCAGAGAAAAGCCTGGGATTCCTGCTGGACAACAAGCCGAACATGAGTCAGCAGTTGCAGCAGGGAAGGCCAGCTGAACATTGAAATGTGTTATCAAAAGCGTAATGATCGTTCCCCTCTACTCAACACTCAGTCACCTCTGGAATGCTGTGTCCGGTTTTGGGCCTCCCAGTGCAAGAGAGGTATCCACCAACTGGAGTGAGTCCAAGGGAGAGCAACTAAAATGGTTGGGGGCTGGAGCACACGATGTACCAGGAGAGGCTGAGGGTGCTAGGCTTGTTCAGCCTNCCTGCTGGCCACACCAGTTCTGAAGCAACAGGCACAAGCTACAACAAAGGAAATTCTCACCAGACAGAAGAACCCTCCTTCCACCTGTACCTCTACCCCAGGAGCGGTGCAGCACTGGAAGAGGTGCTCAGAGATGCTGTGGGACCTCCATACTTGGAGATATTCAAAATTCAGCTGGACATGGCCCTGAGCAACCTACTCCAGCTTTGATCCTGCTTTTAGCAGTGGGTTGGAATAGAGACTTCTAGAGGTCCTTTCCAACCTAAATCTTTCTAGGATATCTGAGTATTTAGGGAGTTACTAAGAGCTTGGAAGAGGACGGTGTCTTGCAGAAACAGTTCAGAGTATTAACCAATGTGGAATCACAACGTCCCAGCAGAGCTCTGGCAGAGGCTGCGACTCAGTCTCCTAGGACATGAGCAAACAGTTGTTAGGACACTGCCACACAGCAGAATATATTCTCCTTTGAGCTGGCCGTAACAGCTTATCAGGACAAAATGGCTGTATATTTCTTAACCCCTGTAACATTACTTGATTTCATCAGTCANAGGCTGAGGGTGCTAGGCTTGTTCAGCCTGAAGCAGAGAAGTTTTGGGGGAGATGTAATTGCAGTTCTACTCTACCAAATGGAAAAGGAGAGGAGTTATAACAAAGACAGAGCCAGATTCTGCAGAGGTGCACAGNTGGAAGAGGTGCTCAGAGATGCTGTGGGACCTCCATACTTGGAGATATTCAAAATTCAGCTGGACATGGCCCTGAGCAACCTACTCCAGCTTTGATCCTGCTTTTAGCAGTGGGTTGGAATAGAGACTTCTAGAGGTCCTTTTCAACCTAAATCTTTCTAGGATATCTGAGTATTTAGGGAGTTACTAAGAGCTTGGAAGAGGACGGTGTCTTGCAGAAACAGTTCAGAGTATTAACCAATGTGGAATCACAACGTCCCAGCAGAGCTCTGGCAGAGGCTGCGACTCAGTCTCCTAGGACATGAGCAAACAGTTGTTAGGACACTGCCACACAGCAGAATATATTCTCCTTTGAGCTGGCCGTAACAGCTTATCAGGACAAAATGGCTGTATATTGCTTAACCCCTCTAACATTACTTGATCTCATCAGCCAGTGAAGTCGTATGTGCAAGGCAGGCTACTTTCTACAGGATGGGTGATGGAGCAGACAGAACAGAAAATAGAAGAAAAGATACTGAAATATAGATAGAAAAGTAGAACCAGTAATTAATGAGGCATTAGTCGTGTGACTGCATGAAGGGAGAGGGGGTGTAGGTATGGATATGCGAGAATGGGACTTTATGCCCCCATTAGCAGTGACCAGTACAATGCATCACCTGAGAGCTGCTCCAGCTGTACAAGCCTATTCCCCTCTCTTCTATTCAGTCTGTCCCTGGCAGTGAGCTCCAGGACTGTGACAATGTCAGCCAGACCATCTCTGGGTAGATATAATCATCACACTAAAAAAATACTGAGAAAGGGCAAAGGTATCCATGTGAGGAACAGGATATAAATGCAGCTTTTTCTTTTGTAGTAAAACTACTAAATCATGTCTTCCCAGCCTGAAAACTCAGTTGTTTGCACATGAAATTGGAGAGAAGAGGATATTTACTCTACCTGATCCCTTTAGTTCCCTGCTTAAAAAATGAAGAGCTTTGATCTAAAATTAATGAAAAAGAAGCATAATCTGTTTTATACAGATGTACCTAGGAGACTTTTCAAATAGCACTTTTTTTTACTTGTATTTCATTTTTCATTGGAGGCAAGGAAACTTAGCAAAAAAAGACCTTTTTCAAGCTGACACGCACAGCAATTTTTCTATCTGACTCTTTAACAGACTGCATGAGGAGATATCAGTCCCTTGGCTCCAGAGTTTACTCTTGTCCATGCAGGTTTGGTTCCCCATCTTACTGCTGGAAAATACATGCGTTGGAGAAAAGGACTTTTGTGATTAGGATGATAAGCGGAGTGGTTGCAGACCTTTAAAAGGTCCATTTTCTGAATATGCACTTCTATATGACCAGTGAGCTACCAGAGTTATGTTGAGGGGCTTTTGAAAAATCATAGAAGCGTTGGCTGGAGGGTGCCTCTGGAAATCTCCGGGCTGTCCTCCTGCAAGGGCAAACTGCCAGCCAACACTAGGTCACATCAGTCATGGCTTTGCCTGTCTGAATCTGCGAGACCTCCAAAGATGGAGGTTCTGTGACACGGGAGCCCTTGAAAATGATACCTTGTCATCTGTGTTAACTCATCCCACAATAGGTAGCATGAAGTAGCTTTGCAGGAATCCATGACTAAAGAAGAGAATGTGCCTACAACTGCAGAAATAAAGATCAATTTGTTTGTTGCTTTTAAAATGAATTAGCGTATTATACTTGGATAGTTTAAGCCAGATCTATATTTGGCACCTATACTTCTAGAAAAGATTAAAAGGCTTTTGTTCCACTGATCCTTAGGATAATCAGGCCTCAAATTGGAGATCAGGACACGCAGAATGGGTAGGAGGAGTTAATTATTATTTAGAAACTGAGTGGCTCCGATTTTTTCCTGTCTTTTCAAAGCCCTAAAACCTAACTGTTTTGCCAGAAAATATGAATATTCCACTATGGATGCATTGTTTCAAGAAAAAGCCTCATGGTCTTGGTCTCCCATTGTGTCCTCTGTGTCCAGGTGATTGTTTTGGGAAGCCTCGGAAGCCAGGGAGCTATATACTGGTCTTTATTAGTTTCCATATGTTTGCACAAAACACAAAACAATTCAGTGCTGCACAGGCCTCTAAGCAGCTACCATTTTATGGCACGATTCAGGGCCATAGCTTAGAATCACAGAATTATTCAGGTTGGGTGGGATTTCTGGATGTCAGTAGTCCAACCTGCTGCTCAAAGCAGGATCGAAGGCAGGCCAGGTTGTGCAGAGCTCTGTCAAGCTGGGTCTTTAAAACCTTTAAGGACATAGATTGCACAACATCTCTGGGCAACCTCTTCCTGTGCTCTGTTATATTGCTGTGCATTTTTTCCCACCCTTACGTGTAGTAAGAACCTTACTTCAATTTATGACCATTACCTATTGATCTGTAGCTGGGCGCCTAAGACCCTGGCTCCTTACTCTCAATAACAGCCTGTCAGGAATTGGAAGGTGGCTTTAAAGTATCTCCAAAGCATTATCTTCTTCAGGATAATCAAGTTCCATTCCCTCAGCCTCTCCTTACAGGACAAATTCTCTAGCCCCTGGACAATCCTGGTGCCCCTCCACTGAACTCACTCCAGTTTGACGATATGTTTCTTGCACTGAAGGATCCAAACCTGGAAACAGTATTCCAGATGAGGTCTCATGAGCACCTCGTAAAGGAAATAATGATTTTCCTCTATCTACTGGCATTCCAGATGAGGTCTCATGAGCACCTCGTAAAGGAAATAATGATTTTCCTCTATCTACTGGCTCTGCTCCTGTTAATACAGCGTAGTATGCTGTTAGCCTTCACCATGGTCATGGTGCATTGCTGATTCCTGCTTAGTCCGTCGTTCCCTAGGACCCCCAGTTCATTTTCAAAGCCAGTCAAACCTTAGCGGGTAGTTAGTTCACCTAAGGTGCAAGACTTTCTTCATCTGCTAAGTTAAATTTCTTGAGATTCCTGTAGGCCTTTCCTCCAGCCTGTCTAGGTCTCTTGGAATAGTGTCTGTGCTCTTGAGTGTTACAGGTGTATCCCCCGTTTGGTATAATTTGCAAACCATATGAGGGTGCACTCTGTGTCCTCTTGCGCATATTTGATGAGGATGACATTGAACGTGACAGGACAGGGCTATTGACTAGAACAGACTCCTGCAACACTCCACTTGTAACCAGGTAGAGCCCTTCTGATCCCAACAATACAGCCTAGCTAATTATCCACCCATGTGGACTGTAACTTCCCAATTTGGATACAAAGACGTTGTGGAATAACACAGTGAATGCTTTGCTAAAGTCAAGATAAACAACATCCCTGGCCTTCCCCTCACTGTATATCTAGTCTTCTCATAACAGAACATAATCAGATTGTTCAGGTTTGGTTTATCCTTCGTAAATCCTGTTCCCAGTCATCTTCTTCTCCTTCATAAGCCCAGAAATGGATTCTTGCTCCTTGATTTTCCCAGGGACTGGAATGTGACTGACTTGTAGTGCATTGTATAGTCCTTCCCATCCTTTTTGAAGGTAAGTGCAATATTTGCCTTTCTCCAGTCACCATGAAAATCTTCAATCTGCATGATCAGACCGGCCCCATTATGACATCATACAGCTTTCTCAGCACCTTCAGATCCACCCAGTCTGGTCCCATGGACTTGCATGGGTTGAGATTTCTCAGGAGATCCGTGACTTTTGTCTCCCTGACCTATTTCTCCAGGCCCAGAGCCCTGGAAGGCTTTGTTGGTGAAGACCAAGACAAAGAAGGCATACTGTATCTCAGCAGCTGTGAAGCTTGGGGTGGAAGGACCAGGCATGGTGAAGATGAGGATAGTCAGAGCAAAGAAGAGCAAGTTTCTGGACAGGGACTTCATTTCATTCCCTGCAGCTGGACTGAAGCTAATCATATTCCAGCTCTGGATGTAGGCAGCGATACTTATTCATCAAAAAAGAACCAAAAAGTAACATCCTCTCACATCAACAAATCTGCCATCACCCCAGGTCCAGCCAGCAGCAAGGCTGGGCGTGTATGAGGCACATAAGCACATATACCTGCACATGCACATGCACATACACACAATACATATATACATATACATGTCTAGCCACACAAATCAACACATGCGGAAAACACAGCATTCGTGCAAGCATGCACAGCACCCACAGCTTCATCCTGCTCCCCTCATTCCCTGTTCATGATGAAAGCCTGTTAATGGATAACATCTCTGCATATAAATATATATCTACAATATGGATCACTCCAGTAGCAGATCTTAGACGCCCAGTCTATCCAGGAGCTGGGCCCTGGACCACCAAATCTTCCCTGTTGGTGGCACCTGGGCACATGAACCCCTGAGGCTTGCAGCCCACTCCAGCCCTGTACAATCCCAAAATACTCTTCACAGCATCCTGTAAAGAATCCCATACCTCCATAGGCAGTAGTTGCCCTTCATCTGTAAGATAACCTAGAGATTGTCTCCAGTTGACTCATCTGGTGGGTCTCACTCCCCGAAAATGGCGCTGGTCACTACCCAGTGACAGCCCTGGAAGGAGCTGGGTCAGGGTGCTCCTTGTTGTTCAAATTACTGGGGTTTCCCCACCTGTTGTTGTTCCTCTGTGTTCTTTGGTGTTTGTGGAGATTATCCTTTAATCACACAATCTAAGAAAAAGTTAATATCTGACAAACAGCAGAAACAGATTCACTGTGTAGTTTGTTTGGGGTTGTTTTTTTTTTTTTTCAAAGCAGAGCAAACTTGGTCATTCATTTATATTTAACGCTTCTGCCAAGGAGCCCTCAGCTCTGCATGGATTAAGATTCCTTTCACACCTTGCCCATCATCCCTGTGTGAGTCTTTGAGATACCATTCGCACTAGACATGGTCAGAAGGTGCAGCTAGGGAAAATCAAACCATCGGGACAACATCCAGTATAGTGGAGGTCTCAGAAAGCTCCTGTTGGGACATAAGTGAAGAGTTACCTGGTCAGAAACAGGTATGAAAAGCAATGAAAGTGCCCCGTGCATTTTGGTGCATTCCCCACGAGCAAAGTCAACCTCATGAGAATTGACCGGGTGCAACATCACTCTGTGCTGATACAGGTAAGTGCACCCTCCTGGGCAAGCCTGCAAGGTGACGCACTACACACGAAGACCACCTATGCAGTAGACTTGGGCATGGCATTGAAGTAGGAATTATCTCCAAATACCTGAAAGCTCTCTATGGGTCTAGTTAGGGAATTTCAGAGAGGGCAGCTCTTCATGGGCATGTCAGACCTATCCCATTTCCAGTTCTGAAGAGCAGCCCCACCTGGGAGTTTCAGATTCATTACACAAGAGAACTCCGTCTTGCTTCAGTCTCTTACTCCTGTGAGTCTGGTTTAATATCTGTTAGCAAAAACACAGTCTGTGTAGTAGGATGAGCCTGTCTACAGTGCAGCAAAGCAATGCACTTTTTGGCCAATTGATAAAAAAAATAATTTTCGTAGGTATTGCTTCCTGATGAACATGAATCTATTCTTAAAAGGTTCCCTGAAATAGCTATTTATGCCTTAGGTGTTTTTTATGTTTCATCTAAAAGGGTGGATAATCATGGCTAAACCATTTTGACTGGATTTCCTATAGGCCTATGTTCAAATATATGAGCACAGCATCTGGTTCACATTTCCTTGACAGCCTGTCTGGGTCATCTTTTTATTTTTGTGTCTCCCCCATGACACCCAGGAGTCCTATTCTGTTTCCATGGAGAAAACACAGAGGTTTTGCTTTGGACTTAAATGAAGCCAAAAATTGGGTTCTTTAAGTTTTTGTCCTACTCTACTGCTTGTTTTACTAATTAGGCAAAACAACAAGGAACTGCTGCTTAGAAATCTACACCTGTGTTTTGTCAGGTAGGAAGAAAATCTGGATATTGCTGTATATGTCTTATCATCACGGTAAGTGTTAAACAGTGCAAGTAATTTACATTAATAATGCAATTGAATGAGCTTTCCTGTCAATTCAGCTGAGCACATTATGTGTAAAGCCCAGACTTCCCCCCCCGGCCACTACCACGAAAGAATGTTCCTTCCCTTCTCAGACTTGGTCAAGAAAATTACTTCAGGAATAGAAATGAATTATATAAGGCTGTACCCTGGCCATCTGACAATCTTGCAGCCCCCCAGTAGGCACAGTACTAACTTTATCCCAGCGTAGTGTTAGGGCTAATATGAGTCATCTGATAACCTCCTCATTGTGCCTTGACCTCAACCTTGGACCAAAATAAACATAAATTAAATTACAAACCTATACTTGGTACTCTCACACTCTCTTTTGTGTCTCTGAAGCTCTGATAAGTGTGTCAGACTTGGAGGCTTCTCTCTCTTTCCATCCGGCTGTTGTGAAATGGGAGCCAAGTCTCAGAATATATTGTTGCCTTTGTCCTTTCAAGAGCCGGCGGGCCTGATCCTGTTTTCAGTGGGTTCAGCACTTATGCTGCTCTGTTCTTTTCAGGTGAATTACTTCTGCGTGGTGCTGGTGTAAGTGTGAGCAGGTGTCCTCTGTCATATGGGAAAAGCATTGCGTCTTTCTCTGAAGGCAGGTCCTTGCTTCTAATATCTAATTTCTTGACTTTCCCTCTGATTGCATTAACGGGTGGGAAGGATTTCTGTGGTTTTATAGTATCTTACTATTCTCCCTGCCTGAAAGACACATGGAAGCTGGGGATCTCCAGGAGGAGAATAGGGCATCTGGGGTGGGAGGGGAGGATGGGGGATAGGTTTTTTGGGATAAACTCTTCTCTGAAACAAATCCACCTTGAAGACATGGTTGGACTCGATGACCTTAGAGGTCTTTTCCAACCTTAATGATTCTATGACACAAATCTCTATCTGCCTCCAGCCCTCTAGCTAGGGGTCCCTCAGCTGAATGCTACATCCAGGAACGGCCCGCTGCGATGTGCTCTGTGTGACAGGAGACTGATGGCACATTGCCACACACGGATACGGGTTTTTTAGAGCATTGCACTGAGGCAAAGATAACCTCAGCTCCGGGGCTCGCTCTGCCACCCATGGGCTTGGTGTCCTTGGGCCCTCAGCTTGATGGGTCTTCTCCCTATCTACACAAAGGGACCCATCGCTAAGGTTGGCCTGTTCCAAAGCCGTATGCTTTTTAGGGAAACATCTGGTGGTTTGTCTGGAGAAGATTCCAATGGGGCTAACTTACAGAGAGTGCTGAGTATCCCTGCACCAAAAATAGGACTGCTCATCTGCTAAAGCCTTGATATAAAGCTCACTGAGCTGTTTTCTGTGAGTAAATTATAGTACAAACCTACCTCAGACTCTGGAGCCATCCAGTCCTGATTCCTCTTGAAATAAACGTTTGAAACTTCGCAGTGAAAAGCAGATGTGAAGTCATGTTATTCCACAGACTGTCTCCGAACTACTTGCTTTAAGGAAGCCTTCCACCCTTCGCTGTTCTTGCTGTCTGTTGGTCGTTTGCTCTCCAATGTCTGAAACCACTAAAGCGGGAAAGTAACCCATGAAGAGAGAATAGCGAATGCAACGCTTTTTAACGTGCATTTTCAGATACATTGTGCAAAACCTCCCTAAATTATGCAAAAACATTTTCATGCATAAATTTACAAGGATACATATTTCTACCACCTGTGAATAATTCTGTAAATAAGCACAGCCCTGCAACTAAACATGTGCATGTAAACATGCCCACATACACCTAAAGATCTGTATAAATCCTACAGTTATTTGGCTTTAATAACTACCCACATATCTGGCCAGAGTAAAGGTGAATCTGACAGCAATTCTAAAGGTGAGTCAAGAAGTTTGCGTGGAAGACATTACTGAAACATGGAATAATAATTTCTTAAAAAGACCCTTATAAAATAGGGACTTGCAGATAGTTCCAGCAAGCTTGCAATATTGAATTTGACCTGACTGAACATAACAGAGAGAGAAAAGATGGTTATGTTCTGAGAAAGAGCCTACTCACTTAATTTGTAGCTGAACTACCCTGTAATGAAAGGATTCTTTAATCTGAAGCATTCAGGCTCAATACACCTTTTATTTTACATGAAGTCTGTGGTATTCACCTCCTGTCACTTTACTGGTAAAGTGTTTTACCTCCTTTATAACTTGTTCAGAAGATCTTTGTACTCGGCAGAATGTTCCCTTTAATGCCAGTCAGGTTGGGATGATTTGTGCATCTTGTGTTTTTTTAAAACAGGACTAATGATTCAGCAGTGTATTCATTTTGAAAGTCTAAAGTCAGGCACCTTGAAGAGCGTGATCCTGACAAGTGGTAAGACCCTGTTTTGAAAATCATACTTCCTTATTTCAACGTGTACCAAGAATACACAAACGCAGCTGTTCCTCGTGGAAATGTACTAACGAGCTCATGCGTAAGTTCAATCTTCTCTCGAAGCAACGCTCTTTGCGTCTGGGGTAAGGATTTGAACTTGAGACCGAGTGTAGTGCCCCTGTAATAAGCATAGAAGGAAAAAAGTAAGTCTCTCTGCTGTGTTTTTCTTTTATTTCCCCCCGCCCCCCGTGGAGACATCAGTATGCTTCCTAAGAAATCGATGAGATGTTCTGGCAACGTGTAGTGCTTGGAAGTCCTTACGGAATTCCCTGGTGTGGTTCTGCTTTTGCAGTCAATCAATTGGGAACAGCAGAGAAAAAAATGCATTTCATGACGATCCCTATTTTTTGTTCCTCACCTACTTATCTGAATTGCAATAATGGTCTGTGCCTCCGATTTCATGTGCAGTACACCCACCGCTATGATTTTGGAGCACACAAATGCTGACCCTCAGAAGTGTCCAGGTTTTCAATAACCTTACCACAAAGTCTGTCTGTTATAATACCCTTGAAAAGAGCAGCTGCCATGGCTGGGCTCTGGAGAAAGCCCCCTGCCAGGCTTTAAATAACTATCTATCTAGTTTATATTTTTAATTTCAATATGTGTCTGTCCATTCATTTTCATTTCTGATCTAGGATCAAATTCTGCACACGGGTATCATCCAGGGACTGAGCAGTCTTTCCCAGGGCTCTGTGGGTCTCTTGGACCTCAGTTACGCTCATGTTGACTTGCAATAATCCTGATGGCTGCAGTCAAATTTCTGCACGTTTACCCAGGGATAATCAATAACTCTGGGTTCAGAAACTGAGTGATTCTTTACTAGAGCCTCCTTCACTTGTCTTCCTGTGAGCTAAAAAATGGGGATCAGATATCCCTTCTTTCAAACAATGAAGATGGTAGTCCTCTTTATTTACGAGGATTTGGGAATTACATTTTAACCGGGGCTGGCTGGGAATCTTCAGTGAGAACAGTTTTCCGAGGGAAAATGCTTTTTGTTTTCCCCTCTCTCCCCCGGGATGACTGGTGCATCCTTGGTTGTTTGCCCACAAGGTTCCAGCTTCAGAGGAACAGTGAAACTGGGGAGCAATTCTCAAGCGGGGATGCACAGCGACCACCTCCCTGCCTGCCCCACTCAGCAGCATCTCTGGCAGCCAGGCACCAGCAAAGGGGAGAAGCAGAAAGACACAGGACTTTGTTGCTCAGCCTTACGGTTCCTATAAAGAACTACCGTCAAATTCTCTTTCTCCTTAGAAGCAGCCAGGGAAAATGGGGGAAGAAAAGAAATGCATAGATAAGGCACCGAACCCCTTAATAGCATGCATCTAGTAAGTCAGAATTGCCACTAGTGTTTTTCTGATGCAGAGAACTAAGGAAGACAGGCACTCCCTTCAGGTTATCGTTTGGTTGGGTGTAAGAGGTCAGGTGAATTCATCTGACGTGAGGCAGGAGCAGTCTGTGCAACCTGATATTGCTTTGTGGCTACAGTGTTCTGCCTCAGCTAGATCCATCTGCAATTTTCCACGTAACTCAGAAATAAACAGCAGATGAGACATCTCCTCCCAGCAGCGTATAGCATGGCCACGGACATCTCTGAATCTACCAGTATAAGATGGATAGGTTTACATGTAATTGAAGGAACGCTGGAAGCAAATCCATTTAATGGGTTTTCAGTAGCACGGATGTCCTTCTAATAGTACAGCCAGAGGAATGAATCTCAGGTCAGTGTTGCCCATAGAAGATGCCAAGGAGATTGGAGGAGGAGCAGTCCTGTTTCAGAACACGTACTTGCATTACCTTGCAGAAACATCTGCCAAGGACACCCACCGGAGTGGAAAGTGGTCAGATCCTTACAACGTTCACGTGGGATGTAGGTACTCCTGCTTGGCAGAGAGCACTGGTTGGCTGCAGAAAAACAAACCTGTGCAAGAGCCCTCCTCAGAAAGCTTGGGAAATATTTTTTCTTGTTTAACCTTCCTCGTACATTGTTTGGGGAGCGTACACCGAGCATTCTACTGGGCTACAATGGTCCTTACAGCCTGGGCATCAGGTGTTGCGAATACCTCAGCATTTGCAGAATTACCTCAGCAATTGCAGAATTATTGGTCACTTTGGGCTCGCAAAAATAGATTGGATCCTTAAGGCTCCATTCCAATAGCTGGCCCTGATGACAGCTCAAAATGCCTTACAAAATGAAATACAGTTAATGCTATTTCTGTCCTGAGCTAATCTATCTTTTTTTTATTATTATTCTTAAATATTAATAGTAATGTCTCTACAAAAGACATAAAGTCCAGAATTCCACATTTACCAATCATTTATCAAGACATTCCTCACATTAGGTGCTATTTATGCTAAAAAGGCGAAAGGAGCACTTCTCAACTGGGTAAAAAACTGCAGGATTAGGATCACCATCATTATGTGAAATGATTCCCTTGGGAAAAATCCTAGAGAATCTGCTTCTGAGAACCTACTGAAAATGAGAGGGGTTTTGTTTATTTTTAAAAGCCTGGAATATTTCGTTTATTTTTAGATGTCTGGCAATTAAGCTGGCTGCTTTAGGGAAGCTTAAGCTCTTCATATAATATAGTGAGGTTACTTATTTTTCATCCAACATCAAGATGTCAACAACAGTTTTGATTACATAGACCTGTCAGTTCAGTTATGTTTGCTTAATTGGCAGCGTTAGTCTGATGAAGTCTTGTTTGCAAATACTTAGTTCTCAGGGATTGGCTGGCCTATTGCACAGACAGGATATAACGGAAAAGGGTTAGGAGATTACATTTTTGTAAAGAAAGCCTCCTTCCTAAAAATCAGGGGCTACTCAATCCAGAGTTCTAGAAAGGGTCAGTATATGATCATGTGTACAAGCAGAAACTGAAATCCCTGTTTTTTCAGAGCTGTTAAACTGAAACATGACAGTAGCTTAATCGTGCAAGTTCAAAACCAGTTTCCATGACAAATTTAAGGCTCCTCTTAATTTTTTAACAAATAATTTAGGGATTTTCCCGCAGGCACTAATTGACTCCAGTGAGAACAAAATCAGAAGGAAATTCTGTTCTGAGCTGCAGCGACTAGAGTTTGAAGCCTCGCTGAAAAGCTATGGGAGAGGCATTATGCATTTTTCATAGAAAGCAATAAAATATTAATTCCTTTTAGTGACTTAGATGAGCATTATAAAAAAAGTATCAGAACTGAGGCAAAAGAACTGCATTATTTAACCACAGCCTCTTCATTACATGTTATTAAAAAGATGTTCGATATTTCGAGAGGAAAAAGGCTTTTATAGTTCTGGTTATTAGAGTAAAAAATTAAAATCTATTCAGTCTTGGGAGAGAGAACAGAGGCTGTAAGAAGATGTTCCCCCTCCTTTCTTTCCCCTGCCTTCTAAAGTAGCAAGCATCGACATTATAATTAAGGAATTTTGTTTGACACCTCTGTAGGCACATCCCCTGTGCTGGAACAGCATTTGACAAGACTGCTCATCAGAAAAACCCCCAGCAAAGTTAGAGCCCGGCTCCACGAACACTGACATGCCGGGGTCCTTCTGAGCGATCCCAAAGAGGTTAGCGGGATTCCACCAGCCGAGGAAAGTTGCTCCCCTGCCTGTCCCTTCCACGGTACCTAAGTTACTATATAAGGCTTCTCATGAGCACAAGATTGTGTAATATTTGTTCGTTACAATCATAATCCATTGGGTGTTGACATCTTCACAGCAAGCCTTGACCCGGCAAGGATATACAAGGTTAACTGTAAGTATATCTCATTAAACTCAGAAGGGTGATTCAGGAAGGTCCCTGTTTTATTTTACAGGCAGCTTTTGTCAAGGGGTTTTTAAAAAAAGAGTGGTGCTGCTGTTATTCCTCCTCGCAAGAGCTGAGGCTTGGTTTGGCAGCCATTAGGAAACTGTTGGATATAAGTGGATAAGACAGCTCTAATAGGAGAGATGTCATGGAAAAAGTGTGATTCATTGCTTTGAGCTGTGCACAGAGCTCAAATACTTGGTTTAATTTGGTGTTAGGTGCCAAATGACATATCTATAGTTTGACACCAGGACTAGGAGAGATCACTTTTTCCCTTTGCTCTTGCTGATCCTGAAACTCTTCCTCCCTTTTTGAGGAGCCTTTCCTGAATGTCTCAGGTTGATGACATTGCAGTTAGATAATTAGATATCAGTGCTGTAGACATGCTCTGCAAGGAGCAGCTGGAGCTTGGAGAATATACCCTGTCCTTGGAACTCCTTACTCTCTAGGAAGTTTTATAACAAAGTTATCTCAGATCTGCTTCCCAGATTAACACACAAGGCTTTAAACTGCATCTAACGCTTAAAGTTGTGATTCTGCCAAGCTCCAAATCTTGAAAAATCCTAAAATTGGAGGACTCGTATCAGACAGACCTGCAGTATAGCTCTCTATTTCCATTGCTGTTTAACACATTTTTCAGGATTCATTAAGTTGTAGCACAGTGGTAGTATATATAGTGAAGAAAGGGTAATGGCTGTTGTTTCCTATATAACGTACATTTAAGCATGAGGGAACACTGTAGTGCTGATAAAACAAGGTAGCCAACATCCACTGCTTTCTCCTCCTCCAGTGAACCAGTCCTTTCATCATAAAAGGGAATGAAGTTGGTCAGACATGATTTGCCTTTGAGAAATTCATGCTGGCTTCTCCCAATCACCTTCTCATCCGTCATGTGGCTGGAGATGGCTTCAAGCAGGATTTGCTCTGTAACCTTTGCAGGGATGGCAGTGACGCTGCCTGGCCTGCAGCTACCTGAATCCCCCTTCTTGAAAATGGGGTTTGTATTTGCCTTTCAGACAACAGGAACCTCTCCCTGGTCACCATGACCTTTGAAGATGGCAGAAACTGGCCTTTGAATGACGTTGACAAGCTCCTTCAGCACCATAAAAAGCATCCTGACTGATCCCATAGACTTGTGTGCGTCCAGTTGGTTTAAGTGCTCCCTAATTCCATCTTCCTCTCTCGTGGATAATGCTTCACTCCCACAGACTCTGCTGTTAGGTGCAGTGTCCTCAGAGGCCCGACGTCCAACTTTGCTGGTAACAACTAGTGCAAAAAAAAAGCAATGAATACCTCAGTCTTCTCCTTGTCCTTTGTTCCTACCCCTCCTGCCTCACTGAGCAATGGGATCATTTATCTATTGCCCTTCCTTTTTCTGCCTATTCAGTTACGGAGCCCGTTCCCATTGCCCTGAAATCTGATTCAGACTGAAAGCTTGTGGTTCTCCAGTGGTTTCCAGAAAGCCCAGGAGTGAACGGAGATGTTTTTGCATGGGTAATTCCTACCAGACATTTCATCCTCACCTTATCAGTAGCCCTTACGGTTTTTGCTCAGCTTCTCTGCAACGCCCCAGCAGTTTTCATCCAGGGGAAGAGATGGCTCATGCGACAAGGCTCACGCTTACATCTGTTTCTTATTGTTTCATATTCGAAGATCATCTTATTGTTCCAGAGGTCAAGAAGAGGGGAAGTTATTTCTGTTCTTTATAACAATTAAGATGGGAGGACGGTGTGAATGGAAATGGTCTGTGTTTTTGTACATCAGGTTCCTCTGTTGGGTTTTAATTGAGTTTAGTGTCTATTTGATCTATATTCAGTGAAAACAGTCCCAAAATACTGTCACCAAGCACGATGATTGTACTACTGTTATCTTAGAAGAGTCTGGTAAAGCCTTCTCCACTCCAGCTAGGAGGTTTCTTGTTGATCTTAAGACTGTTCAAATAACATTTTTGCATGTTGATTGTCTACCTCCGGGCTAATTTGCTTGTTTGTTTGTATTTGGAAAGCTTCTGCTAAAACAAACAAAGGAAAAAAATGATTTGGCTGCCTCTGAAACAAAGTTGGTGGAAAAATGTTTTGTTTTGCCTGTCAAAAATTATTACACTCCTCTTGCCGCAAAGCTTTACTACTTTTTGAGCAGAGACGGAAAATTTGGCAGGGAGACTGTTCTGATGTCATGATGTGCTTTTTGCCATCCTTGAAGAACTTTGCTCAATACATTCCTTTAACATGTTATTTCTTTAGAGACTTGTCAGAGATTTACTACCAAAATCCCTGGGGATTTCTTCGCACCGAGAAGACCAGATGTTTCCACGTCAGTGGGAGGGGCTGTGCTGGCGAGCCAAGACCTTGCTGCTGGCGTCCGTGCGGGATGGATGGGATAACAGGCGGCAGACCTGAGAGCTGTTTCTCCGGTGCTCTCCGTGCCCGCAGGCGGGACGCTGGGGAATTGGGAAGGTGCGTGTGTCAGGTGTAGAAGCGCATGGAGTGGGACGAAGGGAGAGGAAACCTGAGATGAGAGAAGGGATGCCGTGCTGCCAGCTTTGGCTTCATGGGTAGCGACATGACCCTTTTTTGGCCAGATGAGCTCTAGAAGTCTCATCATTTCCATTCCAGGGGTGGACAGAAATCCCTGTGAAGGGCAGTGAGAAGTTACAGAAAGGTCAAATTATTTCCCTCCTTTTCGTAGGTGGGATTGGGATAGACAGGGAGAGCAAGCAGAAGGAGCTGCGAGGCTCCAGGGAGCAGAATTCCCTTCTGCTTACCCTCTTGCGTGCCGCTGGTCAGTCTACTGCCCACACTCACCCTAGGAATGCCTGGTGAGAAAAACGGAAAGACGACCTTTATGGAGAGCCTCCACTCAGAGGACAGTGAAGTCTTACAGGTCAGGGCAGATGTGGGGCTGAGGAACACAGGATTTACATGTACAGAGGGATTATTGGTCAACAGGGTGAGGACAGACAGACAGACGTGCTATTTGGGGGACGAATGAGTTGTGTGGAACCACGGTTGGGGGGAGGATCTTTGTGCAGATAGGATATTCCTCACAGCACTGTGTATGCGTGTGGGGGGGACACGGGATGGGGGCTTCCCTCGGGGATAGTGAGTTCCCTTCACATCAGGACTATGCAAATCTCACTAATTTTTCTTTATCATCCTCTCTCAATAGTGACATGCAGTGGTGGCATAAAATAAAGGAGGTGTCATGTCACAATACAGGCAGCATCTAACAACCTGCTATAACTTGTAACAAGCAAGAAATTTAAATATAACAAGTTTCCACAGTTTTGTGGGGGTTTGTTTGTTTGTTTGTTTGTTTTTTCTGGTTTGGGGTTTTGTTAATAATGTTTAATCAGTGCACTGCATGTGCATGTGTCTGTAGAGATGCCCCCAGTGGAAGTTCCACTGACTGACCCCCAAGCTCTCAGGGATGGGTGTTAAGGGATGCCATAAGTGGCCGCCACCTCCAGCAGCTCCAGGACCCAGCGATTCCTCCTGCCTGGATGCTGGAGCCCAGCCCCATGTGCCCAGACGCCCTGAGACAAGGGAATTTTAGGNTGGAGTCTGCTTTCCACAAGTCAGCCCAGAAGTCTCCATCCTGGGCCAGGGGACATGGCTGCCACTTTTCCACTTGCAGGGTGAACCAGTAGCCAGGCCGGGTGTATCCCAGAGACACACGCACTGGCATGGCTGGCTACGCAACTGCCACAGGCAAGGGGCTGCCGTCAACAACACCCACATGTAACTCTACCAGGACTCGCAGAAAACACAACTATCGGCAGGTAAATCCCCTTCCTCCTCTTCTTTGGCTGCTCAGGATTGAAGTTCACTAGTGAAGGCACACACGGCATTCTCTAGGGTCACAAGCACATGAAAGCCACACTCACGGATCCCCTTGATGTAATAGGTTCGCTTCTGTAATTCTACTGCTCGCTTCTGTACTTCTAAACAACGAAGACTTGTTGCTTAGAAGTTCGGTAACTAACAGGTGTGTGTTTGTAATTGTGTGGAGTAGTAATTAATTATAAACTGTGTGTTTTAGAGGTATTGTTAGATTTAGTGATAATTAATTTTAGCTGTGGAAACTATAAACAAACGAGGTCCAAGCATGGCTCAGGGACAAACTGCGACCCTCTAAGGAAGGGAGGAAATCAGTTCATGAAGAGTTCACTGCCCTGACGACCACCAGAGACCACCCGAGACCCCCAAGAAGACCCTAAGGGCTTTAGTGAGCGTGCGTGAAGGATGATGTAATATTATAATTAGTTCTCGGAAATCTAATGAATATGTACAAGAGAATCTTAGAATATGTATGAGAAATGTGAATATAAACAGTAGCGTGATTAAACCAGGTGTGCTTGATTTGTGGCAAGTCCACCGAGCACCCAGGCCTGACTAAAACAATCTCTCTCCTGAGCGTGTGGAATTGGGGACTTGCACGCCGGGCACGAATCCGCTTTTTGGACAACACCCTGAGTACCAGACCCATGGGTCCCCTACTAACCAGCTAGTCCAGTTTGTGGAAGACACAAGCACTCTCCCCCCCAGCACTCAGCACCCGGCCTGGGACCCGCGGTCCCGCTCCAGCCGCCGGCGCTGAGCCCCTCGCTCACCCCGGTGCCCCCAGCAGCTGCGCCCGGGACACCCACACCGAGGGGCTGAGCCCCTCGCCCGCCCCAGCGCCTGGCACCACCGCCCGGGGTCCTGCACCCCCCCGACTGCAGGGAGAGGTGATCAAGGTGACCAGGCAAGTGCTCACACACCATCAGCAGCTGCTCTCACACGACCATCCCCTCCTCTCTCTTCACCCCCCTTCCCCTAAATGTTCCTCAATGTTTTGCACAGTCCCACAGGCCCCCCTCGAATATCCCAAATCCTCCTGTTCCTGTTTCCCCTTTCTCACCAGTTAAAAAGCACAAGGCTGGCCCTCTCCAAAACTGTGCCTGGAGTTTCTTAATGGCCCATCAATTAGCAGCTGAAGACTTTTGGTCTTTGTCATTGCTTCCATTAGCCCTTGTCTATCAATCAGATTTGTGTTTCTGTGTGTCTTTCTCTCTTCCCCTTTAACACCTTTGGATTGAAAGGGGCTTTGATTAATTAACTTAACGAAGCTGATGCTTTCTCCCTCCACATACCCTTACACTGGCACTGAGGTGGGTCATTAACAGCCCACTTAGGAGAAAGTTACAGGATCCCTTACAAGGTAATGTCACTTATTTCTCTTTTCCAACATACAGCTACATAGTCTTACATCGTTAATATTAGCTCGATAATGAATAACCGATAGTGTTGTTGGTTTGTACAGCACGGCTCTCTCAAACCTCCACTGCATTATGTGCATGCAAACACAAGCCTACTATAACATGTTCTGTTGCAAGCACCGCCAGCTAAAAAGCACGAGGGGTGCCCCTGGCAGCATGTGCAATCCGACCTTAGCCGGGACTCCCAGCAAGGGCTTCTCTACCCAGGCTGAAATCACTCTCCTCATTATGCATTTGGAAGAACGAGGAGAGCTGTAAATATCCCTTGCATACAAATGCAGGAGATGTACCAAATGCCACAGCCGGATTTGAAAGAATTGCTTGTCATTTTGGAAATAATGCCCTTCGCTTGCACGGAAGGGGGGCTCTGTTGAAATGTTTGGGATTTGGGGAACTGAGTCAAATTTAGATAGAAGGATTAGGAACAGAAGGGACTGGGAAATGAGGTAGGATAAGAACAGTGAACTGAAAGGGCTGGGAGAGCATAGAAGATGGGAACAGGAGGAGCGGACACGGGCATGAACCAAGGCACATGATGGCAGGATAAATATTTGGGACCAGCTCAGTGACTGTAGGACAAAAATAAATTAAGGGACGGAAACTGAATGACGGAATGCAGGAGGAAAAGGGGTTGAATGGAACCAAAAGGGCACAAAGTCCAGCTGAGGGGTGGACAGACATCTCAGAGGAGTTGCGTCTGATACCGTGGAACTTTAATTTGGACATAGTGTTTGTACACCTCAGTCATGCTAAGGTGCCTAGCAAATAGTTACGAAACCCTCATCTTTTTTCTGGTCATGGGTCTGCATACTGTTGATATCTTCTCTCCCACTCATTCATTTGATTACACAGCATAGGGTTATGTTGTGAGCCTCAAAATTGTGACCCTCTGGCAGGCCAGCATGTTTTTTGTCCTGTGATAAATAGAGCCCTGGTGTCCCTGGAATACTTCTAGGGCTTCTCTCTGGAAGACATCTGAGAAAAAAAAGGTTTACATGGAAATTACTTAAGGGATTTGGAAACAGAGGTTTAAGTGATGTTTAAAAAAGATTTAAAAGTCACTCATCTGTAGGGTAAAAGTTGGGGGATTTTATTTTCAACTTTAGTTTTTTGAACACCCAAGACAAACACAGCATTAAAGGCACTTTAGGTTTACAGAGGTAGGTACTTGAAAGCTAGGAAACGCTCGCATGAAACTTCTGGTACAACCTGATTTCCCTTCCCCTTCTCCCTTTATTCCAGCATTGTGACACAATCTTTAGTTACACAGCGGTATATTTTTGCCAGTACAAGAATCTATCCTCATTCAATGCCCAGAAAAGATACCACTCTAGGAAAAGCCCTGGATGATATACTGAATGAGACCGTCATCTTCATCATGGAAGTGTAATTCTTCCTCCATCAGTTGACGGTGGCACAAGCATCCTGTTCAAAGCACGGTGTAGAGAGAACCTGCGTAGTATTTCGTAAATATAAGAGCATTGGAAACTATACACTGTTTTGTTATGAAATTTCAACTGTAATATTAATGGTAGAGGGAGACAGTTCATTCAAGTGCGCATGTGTGAACGCGTGTATTTGTGCAGGCATGTGAATTCATTGTGCTATGGCTGATGTTACATCTCTATAATAACATCTCCACTGAGTTTGCTGGCTTTTCTTCAAATGTGTAACTAACGGGGAAGGGAGGGAACTTTATATGGAAGAATGAAAGGTGACAGAAGAACTGGGATGGATGCTTTTCTATCAGAGACTAGCCAGGGTTGCTTCTATCTTGGGAAAACCGGGAAGTCTTATCACTGCCCATTGTGGCAATGGTGGAAGCTGCAGCGTGTTGGATATATGAAGAGGGTATTGTTAGACGCCTGAACCCTACTCACCCTGTTGCAAAATGATGTTTTGAGATCTGAAGTTACACAAATTGAGAATTCTTCGTATATTTTCTTCCCTGTTACAGTTTAATGTGAATACGAAAGCCAATGTTTCATTTCCCGTACTCAGTGAAGTCACTCATCTTTGACAACATAACTGTGTCTACATTCTGCCAGAAGAGAGCAACATTTCAGACCTACGCATTCACTCGAACTAGGATAAAGAGGCTGAAGGCACTAAAGAATTTGGCCATTAGCATTTGATACCATATCAGCTGGCCGCTCTGATGCCTGGAAGGCTGTTAATAAACAGATACGTTTGTTCCTAGTTTCTGGTGAGAGAACAAACCAGGAAAACTTCTGTTTCTGAGTGGTATGGCTAACAGCTTCAGGGCATAAGCTAATTCTGCTTCCCCCTCCTGTTTAGCACTTTCATTTACAGATTTATGACTCCGAGTAAGTAGGGAGCTATGAAGTTGGCTGTAATTGGTACTGTGCATAAATGTAAATGACCATTTCAAATGTGGATGCCTTGCCAGCTATTACATTTTTTTTTTTTTTTTTAATTTCCCTGGCTATTGCTCTTTTTAGACCACCGGGATTTATTTTACATGTGGAATATTTTGGCTCCTGGGAGATGAATTCTACCTCAGGGCCTCAAGCCTGTGGGAGGTTATGTTGTACCTCCTAGGCTGCACGTTAAGGTGTCGATGCATGATTTCAGAGGTCCATAGTTCACTGAAGTGACTGCAGGTATGAAGAATTGTTTGTTTTTCTTCTGGTCTCTTCATTTGATACGGGTGAGTATTACAAGAGGTCACATGAGCAAAGCATCTCCAGCTCTTCTCCTGGATGCCCAGTGTCTCCTTCTAGTGAGTCAGGAACACCAGCTTCAGTGATTACTGGGCAGGGGCCAGTCCCAATGGGATTTTTGCAAAAGGGATATGAAAAGTATACTTTGGTACTTGACTTTGATACTGGGGGCCACTGACCGGCAAGTAAGTGAAGAAACTAGTAGGGTCAGAGGGAGGAGATGCTCAATAACTGGGAAAAGTACCTCAATGTGGGAAGCAGGAGATAGGGGTAGCACAGGAGGCATGGGGGAGAGAGAATTGGAAAGTTGAGGAGAAGATGGAGTGACTGGGAAACCCAGAAAGGCAGGAAGTGGAGAGGAAGTTCTGCATGTGCTAGACGCAAATCTAGATACCCACTTGGGGTATCTCAGTTTTGGGGTGCTTACCCTGAGTTTGGCTTTCCTGAGGTTTCCCATAATTTTGTGGCAGCTGCAGTGCTGAGCACATCAAATCCAGCGAAAGGGAACTAAAGGGAATCCAAAGGATGGCAATGTTACCCAAAACGCTGACCACATTCAGGGGTGCATAAGACATCCAAGGAACTGTTTGGCTTGTTGAAGCTGCACTGCTGGGCCGCAGATTGACAGGTGTCTGTCAGGGCTAGGTCTTTCCAGCTTCTGGAGTAGGATGACAGCCCAGAATCAGGTGTCCTGCTGTGCTAGAGTCAACAGTTTTTCCCACGGATCTATGAAGGGTTTTTTGTGCACCTTGGAATTAGTGACCGATACAGCCTGGGGGAGGATGCGGTCATCCTAAACTCTTGAAGCACAGCAACATGCCATATCTCAGCTTGGAGATGTGAACACAGCCACCACCTCAAAGAGACGCTCAGTGGCACCTTTAGGTGGCACTGGTCTCGTGGTGTTGGCTTCACACCTANCCTTCTCTGGACACGCTCCAGCCCCTCAATGTCCTTCTTGTCGTGAGGGGCCCAAAACTGAACACAGGATTCGAGGTGCGGCCTTACCAGCGCCGAGTATGGTACTGCTGGGTGCCTTTCTGCAGTGCTGCTTCGGGGTTCGCCTCTTGCCCCTCCCTGACATCTCTGGATCTCCCTCGCCGTTCTTCTCCAGCTTTGCAAATTGTGTACCGTCGCAAGATGCTGGCCCAGCAAGATCCGCACGGAGGCTGAGCGGTGGCAGCTGGCATCGCCTCTTAATATAGAAGTGAGGGGTGCGGCGGCACAAGGCGGCGTGGTGCAGATCAGTTTGGGAACAGGCTGTGTGCTAAAAAGAGTTTAGTTGCCCGTTGCAAAGGCTTACGGGGTTGATGCCGAGTCTGAGGCGCAGCGTAAGGACACAGAGGGAAATACAATGACTTGCTAAGGGCTTTCAGGAGCAAGGACAGGCGGTAGGTAGCAGCCTGGGGGCCTACTCAGAGGTGGACTGCGGTAGGAGGTGAGCTGGGCAGGTAGACGCGGCCGGGTGGGACTGCAGCTCACGTGGAGGCACCTCAGCTAACTGTGGCACTGCTAGCGCCGGTAACGTGAAGACCAGAGCTGTGGCTGCATGAAATGTCTGCGTGGGCTGGAAAATTGTCCTGCAAATCGTTGCGGAGCTCCGCACTGTCTCTGCTATGCCGCTTGAAGCTCGCTTGTTTAAACCCTGTAGAGGATGAACTCAATCACAGCAGTGATTGCAATCTAGTCGTGCCCTGTATCCTCTTATAAACCTCAGGAGCTTTTCCATCCCTCCCAAAATCTGTTTTTAAAGGATTTCTCAATAGTTAACCACGTGAATGAATAAATCATCATTATGATTCATATAATCCTGTGAATGAATAATTCATTATAATAATTGAAAAAGGAATCTCAGCAAGAAGCATTCTACTATTACAAAGGTAAACATTGATTCATTTTTTTAAAAGAAAAGGTATATTCTCCAGCAAAGTATTTTTCATCTGGTTGCCGTACCCTAATTATGTGTACTATGAAAGAAAAATATGCTCCCTCGTGCGACAGCCATCTTCATATAAATGAAAAAATATGCTTCCTTTTGCAACAGCCATCTTCAATGCTAATGAGTGAGAAAGGAAAGGATTAAGCGACATTTAAAGCATATTCACCTCTTTCCTGAGGACAGAGCCAAACAAGGCAGCCACAGTCAGCCGGTCAAAATGTCCAGAGCTTGAAGTAACTGAATATTGCCAGCTAGTTAGAGAGGAATTGGGAGGAGGGGTAAAGAGGAGAATGTTTTCTTCTAGATCTGTGCTGCTAAGAGAGAGTGTAGGCTAAGCATATGGCTCGCAGCCAGCAAAGGCATCAGATACTACAATGATAAAAGCCTGCTTAATAATATTTAGCGCCGACAAAGGGTTTTCAAGGGAAAGACAGACTTTTGTCCTGGCAAGGATGGAAGCAGCCTCACCTGTTAGCCCCATTTTCAGAGGGAGAAGTTACGCTGTCATGAGTTTCTCTACGCTTTCAGGTGCCAAGTGTGACACGGATGGAGCAAGCCACAGGTTTCTAAAGGCAAAAGAGCTGGAAGTCTGCCTGCGAAATGCAGTTTTGGCTCCCAGGGAGACCAAGTGCTGACTGTCTGGTGGTAAACAACAAAAAAAACATGAGCAAGCTCGCCTGTTTGGTACCTGGGAGAAGGGGGCAAACTCTATCCATCCCAAATGAGAGGAGATAAGCTGTATTTACCTGTGTCTTTCCCCAGTTGCACTGTGTGACAGGTTGTCTCCGTCTGCGGATGGTCCGATGCCGCTGTCGAGCTTGCATCACGGCTATGACATTTATAAACGGAGGTCCGCCAGCCACAGGCATGGAGCGACTGGCTCAAGGTCAACTGCAGCCTGCGGCAGGGACAGGAACGACACCGAGGTCTCCCGGGTCCCGCGGCTCAGCTCCGAGCGCTGACCGG
>VZTQ01009924.1:187716-236238 GCA_013400755.1 Pelecanoides urinatrix | reverse complement strand
CTCCCGCTGAAGGCGAGGGGGCGAGGCGGTGGCGGCGGCGGGGCAGAGCGGGCGGGATGCGGGCGGAGGAGCCGCTGGCGCTGGCGGCCCCGCGGGCGGGCGGCGGGGAGGCGGAGGCGGAGGCGCCGGGCGAGGAGCGGAGCGGCGGCAGCTGCTGCAGCAGCGAGCGGCTGGTGATCAACATCTCGGGGCTGCGCTTCGAGACGCAGCTGCGGACCCTCTCCATCTTCCCCGACACGCTGCTGGGAGACCCCAGCCGCCGCGTACGCTACTTCGACCCGCTCCGCAACGAGTACTTCTTCGACCGCAACCGGCCCAGCTTCGACGCCATCCTCTACTACTACCAGTCCGGGGGGCGGCTCCGCCGGCCGGTCCACGTACCCCTCGACATCTTCCTGGAGGAGATCCGCTTCTACCAGCTGGGCCAGGAGGCCATCGAGACNGTGTGTGTGTGTGTGTCTGCGTGTACCTCTCCCTCTCGCTCCGTGTAACCGTGTGCGTGCGTGCTCGTACACCTCCCTCTCCTCCTCGCTCCCCCCGCCCGTGTCTGTGTCTGCGCGGCGGGGAGGGCAGAGCCGGGCGCGCCGTGCGGCAGCGCGGTGCCCCAGCGCGGGGCAGAGCGGAGAGGAGGAGAAGCCCCTGCCCCAGCACCACTTCCAGCGGCAGGTCTGGCTGCTCTTTGAGTACCCCGAGAGCTCTGGGCCGGCCCGAGCCATCGCCATCGTCTCCGTGCTGGTCATCCTCATCTCCATCGTCATCTTCTGCCTGGAGACCCTGCCCGAGTTTCGCCAGGAGCCCAAGGGCACCCAGCCCGGCTTTGGGGAGGCGGTGCCGCCCGGCGATGAGGCGCTGCTGCCGCCGCCGCCACCGCCAAGTGGGACTCCACCGCCCCTGCACCCCACCTCTGGCACTGGCCCTTTCTTCACCGACCCCTTCTTCCTCATTGAGACCCTGTGCATCATCTGGTTCTCCTTTGAGCTTCTCGTTCGCTTCTTCGCCTGCCCCAGCAAGCCCGAGTTCTCCCGCAACATCATGAACATCATTGACATCGTGGCCATCATCCCCTACTTCATCACTCTGGGCACCGAGCTGGCTCAGCAGCAGCAGCAGAAGCAGCAGCCCGGCAGCAGCAGCAACAACGGGGGCCAGCAGCAAGCCATGTCCCTGGCCATCCTCAGAGTTATCCGCCTGGTCAGAGTCTTCAGGATCTTCAAGCTCTCCAGGCACTCCAAAGGGCTGCAGATCTTGGGGAAGACTCTCCAGGCCAGCATGAGGGAGCTGGGCCTCCTCATCTTCTTCCTCTTCATCGGGGTGATCCTCTTCTCCAGTGCTGTCTACTTTGCAGAGACTGATGACCCCGACTCCCTGTTCACCAGCATCCCTGATGCTTTTTGGTGGGCAGTGGTGTCCATGACCACCGTGGGCTACGGGGACATGTATCCCATGACAATTGGTGGCAAGATTGTGGGTTCCTTGTGTGCCATCGCGGGTGTGCTCACCATTGCCCTGCCTGTCCCTGTCATCGTGTCCAACTTCAACTACTTCTACCACCGAGAGACTGATCATGAAGAGCAGTGCCAGTACACCCACGTCACTTGCGGCCAGCAGCAGTCACCCTTCTCTGAGCCCAAGAAGGGGGACAGTAATCAGTCTCTCAGCAAGTCTGAATTCCTGGAAGCAGAAGACCTGGAGTCTATGAAATATTCCAACTTCATTCCTCCCAACAACCAGGGTTATAAAGAGAAGAAAATGCTGACAGAGGTGTGATCAGTTTTGTTATCCTGGGTCCAGACATGGAGCTGCAAGCTGCTGCACAGCCGTCTTCCTACTAGCAGCTGGATCTGTTCAGCATTTACACGCCAGACTGTGAATTGTGATACCGTAAACAGAATGATTGTGATAACGGGCTCTTCTGGCCCGATTTGCTGTTTCTCATTACCGTGTGCAGCCAGAAATGTTCTTGCTTTATTCCGTGGAGAGCTAGCTGTCATCCCCCACTCCCGCGTGAATTTCTTTCCCTGAAGACTGCTTTAATCCAATATCTGCTCTGAAACCTAGCCTTTCTGCTCCACTAGCAGAGAAGCCCTTGCCACTACTTCAGCTGAAGGATTCGACAGGGAGTAAAGAGTTAAAGGGGCTACAAACATCTGGCTCAAGCTGTGCCCTTAGTTCCCGTGCCAGCGCAGTGCCCTTGGCTGTGGGATCAGTCGCGCCTGCCATGCCATTGCCTTTGAATAATGGAAACGCTGTAGCCAGCATCACAGTGAGTTCTGCAGCTGTAGGGGGAAGTCAGCAAGCAGATGCCTGCCTTCTTTGCAACCCTTGGCATGCTAAAGATCCTCTTGGTTTATGTTTCCAAAAAGGTGCATAGATCTAACAGCTCTTTGCTACTTGTGACCATATACCATTTATCAAAAACAGGCTTAAAGAAATCAACAGGCTTGGTGAAGATTCTCCGTGTTTTGAGCTTATTTCAGCCTTATTTATGCCAGCGCCCTGATGTTAATTGGCTTTTATCGTACCAACTTAATCTTCATAGTGGTAAGTGCCTTCTGATGCAAGGCACATTTGAGCAAATTCATTTGTTATCTCCGCAGTTTGTCTCCACACAATAGCATTTAATGAGATGTACTTTATGCTTCAGATATCCAGTTCTGTATTCAGGCATGTGAGAGCAATTGACTCCACTGCGTTTTTACTGAAGCGTTTGTATAGCTGAGGGAAGTTTGCGTGTTGGTATTTTGTTGACGTTGCTGAAAAACCCCTGACCACAGACAGCTGTACCTGTGCTGGCTGAAGATTGCACTGATTTAAGCAGGTCACAGGCATAAGTTGCCCCAGGGTAAGTGTGTCAACGTTTGAGATTGAGATTGGCACGAATACAAACTTCCCTAAACCATCTGCACGAACCCAACAGCACACCCCAAACCTTTCAAATGAGGGGAGAAACAGCCAGCCTTGAAGAGATGCTTTTGCTGTATTACTGATCTAGATCGTTCTTGGTATTTCATGGATAGAAGGCACAGCGGTGTCTTTCGCATGCGCTAGATTTTGTGAGAGCAACTTGTGCTAGCAATGTAAAATGCATAGCTTGGCCTGCGGTGCTGGGTTTGCCAAGGGACCAGAGATTTGCATCTTAAGATGCACATTTTGCTTCCCAGATAATTTCATTGTTTTCATCAGCTCTGCCTTACACCCAACTTCAAAATGTTTCAAATGTTGCCAGTGGGTGAGAAGGGGAAATGGATGCTTTCAGATTCTATCGGCAAATTTTCCTGCAAGGAAAAGTCTTTCTTGTTTTAAATCTAAGTGTATATTCTGCATTCACATGTGTGCATGTGTATGAAAGCCAAGGCAGCCATTAATGCCTTGCATCATACTGTATGATATGCATATTAGAATGTACTACATATTGCATGTGACACATGTAATACGTAAACCAGACATAATATCAAGATGCAAAATATATCGAATACATTTGATGTATATGTATATATCATGCTTTTCAATCATAAGGCTAAGAATGCTAAAGGCATATACTTTAATATAGTCAGAATTGACTATAGAACTGGTTGTGAGATGGGATCTGTTTGCATCTTTGTAACCCTGCTTGGTTTTCGTTGTCTTGAGATCTGGCTCCATGCCTAGGGTGCTTTTATTGTGGCCCCTCCTCATCTGGGCCCTGATCATGTAGTAGAAGTTGTTTGTGTAGATCCTAACTGCTGCATTTCTCCAGAGTCCCATTGTCTTCTCAAAGGTTTTTAATGTACCCCGATCTCCCTCGGGGTCAGCGCACAACCATTATATTAAAACCTCTGCTCTCTCTCTCGCTGAAGTCAGTAGCAGAATGCCACTTGTCTCGGTTACTGCGGGTCAGTCTGGGAGACACAAGTGTGATGTGGTGAGGGCTCTATAGCTGAGAGAAATTTCCCCAAATACATAGGTGCTCAATTCCTCTTTGGTTCATCGGGACTGAGGCAAATGTCTGTGAAGGTCTGGGCCCTTGGGAGCCATTCTGCATCCCTTGAAGCATGTAACCAGCCAGCGGGTAAGTAATCCTGGTCAATAAGTGGGACTAGGAAGGATCAGCACGGTGGCATCTCTGTTGATTTTGCGTAAAAAGTTGTCTTGGTCATTGAGTTAATTCAGTAAAAAGCTGCTGTTGTTCTTAGTTGTGTTTCAGGGTCACTATAGTGAAATCTTTTCTGTGAGTGCAAGAGAGTGACTCTTCTTCAAATTTTATGTTGCTCTACCAGATGCACTAGAAAGTAGCAAAAGAACCTGCTGTTTAAGAGGGATGTTTCAAGGCTGCTCCTGCCTCCTAGCAGAATGCCCATGTTTGGGGTTATTTTATGCCTGAGTGTGTCAGCTGATAAAAGTTTCCCCAAAGTAAGATATAAAAAACTCAGGTTAAGCATGGGAGGAGGCATGAGACACACTGAGCCTACGTCAGAAAATTCCTGTGCTTGTTCCTTCCCTTGGGCCCGACGCTGTTGTCCCTGCCAGGCAGGAGCCCTCCCTGCTCAGAACAGGTTGTTCTCCCCACCAGCGTGACAGACGGCTCTGGCAAAAAAAAAAAAAGAGATGTGAGGCAAATTACTGGTAACCTAATCCCAATGTGTCTTACAGAGATGCTTTTGTAAAGAGATTTCCTGCTCTCAGGTGAAATTCAGCAGGGAGTTTCTAGCTGGAGTGTTGTCTGCACAAGACGCACATGCGTACACAAAACACCGGCGTGAAGGGACTTTGTGGCAAACAGACGGCTTTGTGCAGTTTTTTGCGATCCACGTTTTTCAGTTCTGAAAAGAAAGTGCAAAGGAAAATGTGTAAAACAGGAGTGGTGTTTGCTCCCTGGGTTTTCCATGTTCGAGCTAAGAGAAATACAAAAAGCCAACAGAAGCTTGGGAACTGTAACCTAGGGACTTTCATTTGGGCGTGTAAATCCTTCTCTAAGCACTGCCTGAAAAGCAAGGCAGTGAAGTCCCAGAGTCATCAATAGTACTATATATTATCGAACTTCTGGAATTTGACATTGTTACTAAGGAGCCTTTGGATTTTTTCCAAGTGACTGCAGTGACATCGTGGCACCCGTGCCATTGACTTCACAGAGGACTCGTGTCACCAAATCACAGAGATGCTTTCAAAAATCTTGCCTCAAGTTCGCAGCTCTTAGCACTCACTCCCGGATGTCCGAAACACAGATCTGTCTGTCTGTCTAGCTATTTCCTTCTGAAGGCAGAGCGCATCCTCGGGAAGCAGAGCAGGCACCTCCCGGGGCTTGTTTCCATAACAACCTCCCAGCCTGGTTCTCTCTACCCTGTGACTTTGGCTACAAGCAAAAGCACTCGTTGAATATTTTCCGTTCTCAGATATTAGTACCTTATCTTTACAGCTGTTTTCTTTGCTTACTGAAGGTGATCCCATCACCTTATATCACGTACAACTGTCCTGTCCAACTCCAGACAGACAGTTACCAGCATTTGAAAGCAGAAGGTGCAAACCAGGAGATGGGAAGGGATTTTATCTGTATATCTTTGCACACAGAGAGGTGGGGAGTGTGTGAAGGACAATCTGAGCACTCGTAGTCAAGGAGCTGAGGGGCGACTGGCCCGTGAATCCATCATCTGGGTGCGCGGTGACAAGGAATACGAGCTAAAGCATCACATTAAAAAACCCAGAAACTCCCTTTCAACAATCTCACCAGGAAATAGTTTTGCTGTGGAAGAGACTACTGCTCCTTCCTGAAGCCTTGACTGTTCTGTGACAATCAGTTCTCCAAATAGTTTTCCTACAGGATGTTTTGCACCAAGTCAGGACAGGGCAGAAATCATCTTGTTGGAGGTGGGGAAGGAAGGAAAGGAAGAATTTTACTGAGGACACCTTTTTTTATCCGCAACTCATCAACCACATCATAAAAGACTGTAAGCACGAAAGGCATGAAGAGCTGTTTTGCGATACTTCGAAGTCTACATTACTGGTGGATTCCTGCACTTACCTCCAAGATAAAATTCCTATTCCGCTCCTGTTCGGAAAATGTTGCAATTTGGGATTTTTGAGCAATTTTCTGGTTTGGCCCTGTTCCTTTTGATCCAGCTTTCATGGATACAAATTCACTGCCACAGCAGCTGTGGGGGTGAAGGTGACTGGACTTGGTGTTCTCTCCTAGGCCCTCTCGTTCAGTGTCCAGAGATCCCTATGGAGATAAAGAAGAATGAGTATACAGGAAATTCAGGGCAGCAAGAGAGAGGGTAAGGACTGAAGTGTCTTCCATACTGTGATGGAAAGAAACAGCATCATCCCTAAAAGCAAAGGAACAATCAGCTCCAGCATCTGCTGCTGTCGCAGAAGTAGGTAAGGTTTCTTTTTCTTCTGTGAAATGACTAAGAGTTTCTTGCAATTAATGAGGAAGGGTTTCCTAATTAAGATTTGCAGCCTAAAGGGAGACTCTAGTTCTAGGTGAAGAAAGAAAGATAATTATAAACTACAAAAATATAGTATGAGCCAGATCATCACCATCTGCTGATTCAAGTTGGCAAAACTCCATTTAGTACAACTACCTTGGTTTATATTGGGCTCCAACTTCAATCTTCTGCATCAAGTCAAAACATATGTACTACTTGTTAAAATGCTTATTTTTGTTTGTTCTTCTCTTGAGGTCCTGTTTACATCAGGGAAAGATCTGCGGAGTACAGCAGGAGTTAACCACAGCTTTCCCAAAAGCTCTCATCTGACTTGAGTCCAAGTAAGTCTACCAAACTCAGCCAAGTTAAGCTTCTCTTTAAGTTTATATTGACAAAAATAAGACCAGCAGCATTTTATTTATTTTTTTTCTCAATGATGCAGACGAATTCAGAGAGAAGTTTAAGACTACACGGGATTCTGCCCTCAGCTGCAGCCCTATAAGCACAAGATATCTCTATTTACATTGCTGTAACCAAAAGCACAGTCTGAGCCTTTCATCTTTGCTCTTTGCAGCTCACACTCTAGACAAATCCTGTTCTGAAGACATTTGTAGCCATATTATCAGCAGGCTCACAGTCGAATCCCTGACTTGCAGTCATCTGCTTTACACATAAAGTTAAGGAGGGGAGCAGGTGCTTGCAGGATGAAAAGACTTAATCCTCTGAGAAAATGAACAATTGCCAGTGAATGCTGAGTGTCCTCAGCTGCCACCAAAGACAGTTGGTGATGAAATTGCCCGTTAATTATGAGAAGGAGCTCTTCTTGTGCAGGATCTGGTCCTAAATAAGGCAAGACCCTAGGCAGGGAGATAAACCCAGAAGAATGTTTTTGGGGGAAAGCGGACAGGGACTGCAGTAACATTGATTTCTAGTGTAGCTTATGTTGTTAAAATATGTCAATTCTATATGCCTTGCCTACCTGGCTGGGTTTCCCTTGCTCCAGGGAAGTCTGTCTGGGACTGGTTGGCTTGCACAAAAGCTTGAATATTATAGCATGGTTTTACGCTTTGGGAAGTACATAACTGTGATCAGTGTGGGTTTTACGTCCCTAAAGCATAAACATTCACTGATAAGTGTTCACCGCAGGAAATATCCTTGTTGTGTGTAGTGCAAATTAAGAGGGGCTGAAGCGGTAGATTGAACTTTCCTGTGTATGACTTCTTCTTAGTGAAAGAAAGGAAAGGATTCACAGGAGGGAAGGTGCTCATCAACTTCTGTGGTCACCCTAAAATACTGAAGCCGTGTGGCCTGTTCATTAGAGACAAGACTCCTGGGAAACCTCTGTCTTCATACAAAATGTCATTGAAAGTTCAGTAAGTCCTTCTTTGGCTTCGCTTTCACTGAATGGATATAGAATCATAGAATAATAGAATCATTTAGGTTGGAAAAGTCCTTTAAGATCATCGAGTCCAACCGTAAATTTAACGCTGCCAAGTCCACCACTAAACCATGTCCCTAAGTGCCACTAAGTCCCATATCTACATGTAATATATATTCACTCACTGGTGTAAAGTTTTGGAAGACCCTTAGTCAAAAAGTACTATAACAATTTAATTACCAAATTTACCATTACCACATTTAATTGGTATTGTAGCCACTGTTTAAAGAAAACCGGGGGTCTCGATTCTGCTGTCTATGTGAGGTTATATAAATGCATCCTTAAGGATATGAATGGTGTAACTCCTAATTTAAGTAACTGTGAGAGGAGAATCAGGCCCAAAGAAGAGGTCTGTAAAGGCAGGTGTCTAGAATAGATCTCTTTAGGTGTTGAAGATACATATTGGTCCATTCACCTAAAAGGCTGTACACAATTTTACACCAACAGAAGATTCAGCTTTTAGAGTACATCTTGGTTTATTCTCTTACATTCTCTGGAGAGAAATGAAATGGTATTTTACAAGAAAACTGGAACATTACTGTCTCCTCTTGCTGCTCGTTGATGCATCTGTTGTTTTCAATTAGCTTGATGGCATCCATTTTCAGGAAGCAGATGCTGCCCTCTTTTACACTGGTGCAATTCTGGAATAACTCCACTGACGTCAGTGAAGTGACTCCAAATTTATCCCTGGTGAAAGCAGAATTGGACCACAGTCCTTTTGTTTGCTTATCTGCTACGGTGCTCTCAGGAAGGTGCACCACTACCGTACCATAAGGGGAAGGCGAGCGCCTGTCTGCTGTGCCGTGCTCAACCCTTTTGTGTCCTTGACATCACACCCACATGCACAGCTGGGGCAGAAGTCAGGCTGATGTGATGTGTGCGTGGTCACCAGATNTGATTCTGTGATTCTACGATTCCCCATATTGAATGGAGCAGATGCTGGTCCTAGATTCTTGACCGCTTTCCCTAGATTCTTGACCGCTTTTCCATTTCGATTGCCATTAGCTTCCTCTTGCTTGGGTATGTTTTCCAAGGAGACAGTGTTTTTTGAGCTAAAGAAATATAATTGCAAGTCTTAAGTAATGTAATAACAGAAGGGTAGCAGAGGTAGACACGGGGACAAACTCTACCCCTCCTGCATTTTTTTGCTCTTATGGCTACGTGAAAATAGTTGCAGTCCTGGCAGGTTGGCTATAGATCTGCTGGGTCCAGTCTCCATTTTCAGGGAATACCAAGTTTAAACAAATTGGGCTACTTCTTTTCTGCTCTAGCTCTGTTGCTTTCAGTGATGCTGTTACCGGACAAAAAACTTCACATAAAAGCCATTAGCATGGTGTGTGGAAAAATGCCACTTGAGATGGGGCAGATGAGGGTGAATGGAAGAAATAGAGTCAGTAAAGAACAGAGTAAATAAGCAGTGTGAGACAGGAGAGAGGTTCTTAAAGGAGTTCCTCAAGGATTAGTCCTGGGATTGTTTAAAATATTAGCAGTAGAGCTGAGACTATGAAATTTAGCAATGAAGCAACCTAAGCGTCATCATCAAGACTGTGGATTAGGACACAGAACTAGATGACTGAATAATTGACTTAAAGTAATGGAAAGATATTAAATAGCACAGAAATTAAAGTTGTGATTGGGATTTATCCGTTGGGGAAGACAGACAGCAAGAAAGATTTGGGGTGCTAAGATCAGCCAGAGAACCAGTGTCATTTACTGAGCCACCAGAGTAATGCAGCCATAAAAATTGCAGGTGCAAGCTTTGGAAAGTCTCAGAAGGAGCACGTTCAGTACCACCTGGGAAATGTTAATTCTGTAAGGCCTCATCTGGAATGCTGTGTGCATTTTTGGTGACCTAAATTTGGTCAGGAAGGATGCATGGAAGAACAGCAAGAAAGGTCAGGTGAATGGAAACTGCTTTGCAAGAGGAAGCTGGAAAAGCCTGACTTTTCTAGGCCAGCAAAAGATTGACAAGACCTATAGTTACAAAAATACTGGAGGCAGAGTAGCCAAAAGAGGTAAGAGCTATTTAAGCTAAAAGGTAATGTTGGTGTTTGAACAATAGAGCATAAACTGGCTATGAATAAATTTACCCTGGAAAGAAGAAGGTGATTTCTAATACAACAGACAAAAAAGGAGAAATGAAAGCTCATTCCAGGTTGAATAGGAGAAATGAAGGCAAAAAACAAATTTTGTTTTTTCAGAGGGACTTTGTTAAATTTATGAAATGGATAATATGGAAGTAGTTACATGCAATGGAAATAGCCTGGGTTCAGTGACTTTGTCCACTAGAATCCTCTTCTACACCTAGAATGTATTTGAGATGCCGAATAGATGAGAAGTTGTGAGATCTTCCCTCATTTCTTGTGTCCTCCAGCTCATTTGCCATACTGCACCCATTTTGCTACAAACGGCCAAATCCTGGTGATTTTATTATTTAGTACTTGGGGTGTGTGGGTAGGAGAGAGAACTAGGGGAGGAGCTGTGAGTCTTGGGAGATGTTTTTTCTCTATGGGACTGGGGGAAGAGAAAAAAGTCCTAGGAGTGGGGTAGGATGGGGCAGGGGATACCAGATCACTCTAGGAGCCAGTCTGGAAATAGAGAGGAAGTCCATGCCCTGTAAAAAAACCACCAGTCTCTGTTCACTGCTCTTCTCTTCAACCTGGAACCTCTGCTGATCTTGTCTGGTCCTTTTTCCCTATCCAGAGATCTCCAGCTCTAGGCTGACCTTCCTCCTTCCTGGGGTCTCTGGTAATTCCTCACTACCGTGAGCTCCCTGGAGTCATTGGAACAGCGCATTGCACCTAATTTTGAGAAAAGCCTTGAGCCAGCTCTGCTGCAGCTCAGCCAGGGTATCTGTTCTAGATGAAAAAATCAACAGCGATGCATGACCTTCAGCAGCTTTTGTTGAATGGAAGGTCAGAGCAGTTGATAACAATGGCTACTCTGGCCTGAACGAGTTAGAGAATAATTTCCTATTTCAGGCACTGTTCTGGCAGAGACAGAATAAAGATTCATGTTTCCTCTCTTACCTCTTTCAGTTCATTTCATCCTATGGGAAAGTGACAAAATATCCCCTTGAGCTCAGCAGATAGAGTAGACGTTGACCAAGGTTCAATGCAACTTCACCCAACCATCCAGCTCCATGTCACAAAAGCTCCAAGAAGAATCTAGTCCTTATACTTTGTCCTTCAGCCTTCTAGCATGTTGCTGCACTTTGTTCACTTCTGTGAGGAAACCATCATCTTATGATTTGTATCTATATTTTGGCTAGCAAGTTCTGCTCTTTAACTTTGAAATAGCTTTGCTTTTTCTCCCTTAAGTAGAAAAAAAAAAGCAAAGCAAAGCAATTTTATGAATAACCGTGCACATTATGAAAGCATGTGAATACAGACACCGCGTGAGCTTTATCAATGACATTAGCAGGATGGTGCACACGAATCTGGTTATCCATAAGTTGTCTTAGGGGCTTGTCCCAAGCGCTTGGCATAATTTCTTGAGTTATGGCAGTCAGCAAAATGAGAAAGGAATTATTTTATAACAATTACAGAACGAGCCAGTGAGTTTCATTTGAACCATGAACACAGTGTTGCATCTGTTTCTGAGGACATTGAAGGAAAAGGCCGCCATTGGTGTATGTTTATGTAGTTCTTAATTTACTGTTGTTATATCATGTGCACTGCCATTGTGTATAGGAGCCTCAGTCTTGAGGCCTGCAACATACTAATGGTAAAGACCCTACTGCAGCAATCACCACAGAAACACAGAGCAAAAAGCTGGTCAAAGAGCTTATATGGTTAAAATTGTACGTATGTCTTTGGAGCTTGAAGAACTTCCTAATGGCGAGAGAGCATTATTACGTTTTGATTTGATAGTAGGAACAGAATGAGGCACAGTTAGCTGTGAAGAGTGGAAGGAAATCAAGAGTCTAAATGAGCAGAACCCATGACTCCTTCTTTAGTGCTACAGAACAAATCTTATTCTTGGCTCTGGCAAACATGTCTTTTAGCGAGGAGATGTTGACTTTGAAAGGGAGTACAGTTAAAGAGCACATGAGCAAATCCTACAGGTAAATGATGTTGATTCGTGAGGATATGTAAGAAGCACGGGAGATGCATTTATTGTGAATCTTCAAGCCAGTCTGATTTATTTATATTTACCCATACTCCTTCTTTTTGGCTGTGCGTTGCAAAGTAAACAGCTCAAGAATACTCTTGTATTCTTGTAGTGTGTGAAACACTAACATGCTCTTAACTTGTGACCAAGTTCTGACCCTATTTGCTCTTTCCATGCTTCAGTTTTAAACCTTCCTCAGTCACGACCTGCATTCTCATAATGGGTTTATATTTTTAAGGGTATTGCTGTCATTAACAGTAAGGAGCTCTATGCACAAGCTCCCTTGTCAGTGATGGAGGAACAGACCTGATTTGTGTCTGAATCCCACTTCGTCATCAGTACATAAAATAGAAAGGTACAGAGTAGATATTTATGTATTGGTCCCATTTGTTGTCAGACGGCCAAACTTAGAACATCTACTTTATCCCTGTCATTTTTCTTTAGATGAGTACTACAAATATATTATATATTTCTCAAGCTCTGAATTATGCTCGTATTTTGATGTATCCGAAATAGTACTGTCAGGTACCTTCCTTTTAGCACTGTAGACTATGGGCTTTCACACTTATGAAATAATACCCACAAAGCAATTGATCTTTGTAGTCTGACCTTGGAGATGGCACAGTGAGTTTCAGAAACATTTCGGGGGATATTCACTATTGCTTATCCATTAGCCTGTTATTTGATGGTCTATTACAGTTTTCTGCAGTGGATTGCAAACATTTCTGTAGGACATACTTCCATCAAAAGATCCCTCTTCCTCAAAATCAGCAATATTTGTGAGAGGAGTTTGATTTCAGCTCATTTTGGTATTCTTTAGAAAATGCTTGTTTGAAAATTTTGTAATGTGCGTGATCATTTTCTTAATGTTCTGAATGTTTTTGCTTTTTAAAATTACTTTTTTAAAGGAAATTTATGTAAACAAGGTAAAGTACAAAATTTTGCATTTATGTCTTTTTTACTTTGATCTGTAATGAAAGATACAATGTGGATTTTTTTTTTTTTTTTTTTTAAGGGAGGGGATTGTCCTCGGTTTAGGAGAGTTTATTTTTAAAAAACTTTTTTCCAAGCAACGTAGTGGTAGCCATTGGTTCAGTAGTAGTCAGTGGTTCCTGATTACTAGCAGTGTGGCTCCAGTGTCAGCTCCAATACTTCCTTGAATTCAGTTAGGTGATATTCAAATGCTCCAAAAGAGATGAAATAACAGACAAATGGTATNGACAGCATGTATTAATAGTGACAGAAGGGATGTTCAGTGCTTTGGTGATTGCTGAGGCAAGCCAGTTGTTCTTTTTTGCAACTGGAAAATGTATGCAAGTAAAAAAAGTTGTTTAATGAGTTCAGACTGCTTTCACAATGCAGTCTGACTTGCTAGAACATGTCATTATGAATTCTGAGCTTCCTGTTTCCGCTCAGCTGGTAATCTTTTAGGATCTTTTTACTCATAATTTATGTAATAGGGAAAAAAAAGAAAAAAAAAAGGAAAAAAAAGGAAAAAAAAATTATTGATAATTTTCTGGGTGTCTGGGTGTTTTGGGAAGAAGAGTGGAAGTAGAAGGTGCTATCTGCAGTCTGCTGTAGCTCACCTTATTTACCTTATTCTTTGGGTCTTAAAAAAAAAAAACCTGCATAGATTTGTGCACTGCCATTAATACTTAGCTAAGTGGATTTCAGAGAAGATGAATAGTGAGCTCTTCTTTGCATAGTAACTATTAATCAACATTTCCATAGAAGATGTCTGAATACATATTGATCAAGCCAGCTGCAGCTGTGATATAGCTGTGATGGGTTTTGGAGACTGATGCAGCTTTCTCTTCCATCCTCCATCCCCCAATCATGTAACCTACGTAGCAGAAAAACCACCCGCTGGTACTTCTGGCCCTGACATTTCTGCTTATTAGTAAGTTGCATCAAAAGGTTTTTCATTAGTTAGGAGACCACTTAATAAGGAAAGTCTTGTAATTCAATATTGGACTTGGAGTCAAGGGGAGAGTCCCCAGTACTGTCACATGGTCTTTGGATGTCCCACATATCTCAGTCTCTCGGCAATAAAATGGGACAGTATTATGCCATTTAGTTGCTCTTTTTCCCTAAACCATTTAGACAGGAAGATCTTTTTGAGTATGCCCCATTTCTTACCTAATACCTTTGGANCATAACGGTAGTAACTAACATGTGGACAGTGAGGATCAGCCAAACACAGAACATTTGGCCCTGTGCGTGAGGCTCATGGAATATCCAAATGCTAACAAGTCCTGCTGTTACCTAGCTCTGTGTTGGCTCTGGGCCAATGCTTTGGCCGTGCTGATCTGATTTCTGTTTTTCAGGCTCAGACACAAAATACTCAGTGCAACCCCCTTTATTCGTGACTCTCTGTTCCCTTGCAGGCTGCCTTATAATTAAAGGCGTGCAAACTATTTCTATCCGACAAAGCCCAGAGCTGTCTTACTGCAAGGTAAATTGAAAGCCCGTTGAATGTGTCATGGAGATAAGAGGCTGACATCAACTTTTCACAGCTAGTCCAAAAGAAGTAAATTTATGCAGGTTTTTCTTTTTTTCGCCCTTTGAATTGCTCTCAGGGACCAAAGTATTAAAGCAGCAGAAGAAAATATGCTGGAGATGGGAGGGGTTCACCATCTCTCTCATAGATTTGTATTAGCCCTCCAAGCATGAAGGTGATTTGGACACTAGCAGCTCACTGGTCCTGAGCAGTGAAATCTGCACTGTGAATCTGGCAAGATCATTTTTTAACAGATTGTTACTGGCATTGTTAAGAACTAATCCTCCTAAATGCTTTGCTAGTTTTTGTTCCTTTATGGTCTTTCAGAGGAATACAAGGATACATAGAATGGCAATTATGGCTCCTCCTGGTTTATATTTAGTCATATACTGGTGATTCAAAAGCAAGCATATGTGAAAAGGCCCAGATGAATCCTTTTGCAAATTCCCTCCTGTCCTATGGCGTATTTAAGTGCCTGATTCAGTTACATTTTTGGAAAGGGCCCATTGTCATGTCTTTGTGCCCAATGATGCGTGACGAGTGTTCTTGATGGCCGAAATATTTTAACAACCCTACTGATGCAGTAGATTGGTTTCAAGCAAGTGGAGCCGAATTCTCAGCTGGTATTCATACAACAGCACATTTTTCTTCTGATGCCAACTAGGCAGGGTGGTACGGGGTGTTTTAGAAGTCTTAAGTTTTTCAGCTGGTCAATTTTCCATATGGTTAGGAAATGAGACCTGTTACCTTGAAAATTCAGTGTCTAAAGTTCCCATTTGAATATTTTTGAGTGTGCACTGGTTGTCAGATCTGCCACAAGGCCATAGTAGTCTGTGGATGGACTGAGGCTCACAGGCATATTCTGGGTCTGGACCTGCTATGGATCTGACGTTTCATTTTTCCCGTGCCTCAATTTCTCCATCTCTAGAGAGGAAATAATGTCTTTCTCTCCTCAGCATGCTCTTGGGTGTTTACCAGTGATAAGGATCTATAGGAACAATCAATGTATTCACTGGTAAGCTCGTTTTTCTCCAGATAGCGCAAATGACCCTTTTTCCTATAGGAATGACAAGCAGATGGTGTGAGGCAGGGCTGGGAGGCTGGACTTTGGTTTGCAGCTAGGGAGACTGCTTACTGTGGGACCTTCCCTCAGCTTCTCTGTAAGCCTAATTCTGATTTCACATGGTTGTAACTTCCGTAAAGGGCATCATTATTTTCTCAGCTGGAAACAGGATAAATGGGATGTTGACACTCTTTACTTGCTTCAGTGACATTGCCTCTGTTTAGTATTTCCCTGTGCCCCTACACCCCTTTTTCTGCTTTCCATCAATAATCGTAAACCTGACTACTGGGTCTTCAGGTGACTCTAGTGGGAGTATAAATATACTTAACTAATCAGCCAGGCACTCAGAAGATACTATAAATCTCACTCCCAAAACTTAGAAATAGGTAGAAGATAACATTTAAAAAAATGCCTGCTAAAGCCTAACCACACCATGGCCACAGTGGTCATTGGGAATTTTTTCTGGTGATTATAGTGAAACAGAGTTGGACCAATAGCAAGCACGTTTGAAAATCCTACCTCTTGCTCTAAGCTGGATTAGTACTTGACAGTGAAAGAGCGACAGGAGCAAAGGATCCTTTGAACCCAAATCACCCACTTCTTAGGGACTGGAGAGCTCTAAGTGAAGTTGCTGCTTATGTTTACATTGCACTTGTTGATCACACTCCTTGTCTCCAGGTGATTGTAGCTCTGGTGATCCCTTGAGCATATGGCCTTTAGGACCTGCACTGTGCCACCTCCACTCACACCTCCATGTGTGAGTTGAATGTGTCACGAGAGCAACGCCTTCCCTCATGGTGCTTTCTTTTAACCCCATGACTTAGAATCATAGAATCACTAAGGTTGGAAAAGACCTCTAAGGTCATCGAGTCCAACTGTCAACCCCCCCATGCCCACTAAACCATGTCCCCAAGCGCCTCATCTACACGTCTTTTAAATCCCTCCAGGGATGGGGACTCCACCACTGCCCTGGGCAGCCTGTGCCACGGCCTGACCACTCTTTCAGCAAAGCATTTTTTCCTAATGTCCAACCTATACCTCCCTTGGCACAACTTGAGGCCGTTTCCTCTCGTTCTATCGCTGTTACTTGGCAGAAGAGACCAACCCCCTCCTCGCTATAACCTCCCTTCAGGTAGTTGTAGAGCGCGATGAGGTCTCCCCTCAGCCTCCTCTTCTCCAGGCTGAACACCCCCAGTTCCCTCAGCTGCAAGATCTGAGCCAGAGGTGCTCTGGAGGCCCTTGGGAGGAGGGGAGAGGACTGTTACCACTGCAACAACCATGGCAGCAGTTTCCTCGACCCCCCAGCCCCTTTCCACAATTCTTCTCATCAGCAGCCGCAATCCTGCTTTCCCAGGGCTTGGGTCTACCCAAGGCAGATGGCAGGACCGTGACTGTTTTGCTGTCCCCAGCAGCCCGTTGTCCATAGCAACTGCTGTCTTTGCCTCTGCTGTAGACCCAGCTCTAATATTTTGTTGTGATTTTGTGTGCTGGTTCCCTGGGTATATGCATAATTCAAAAAAAAAGCTTTTAAAACAGCAATGAAGATAAAACAGATAAGGCTTTAGCAAGGACTAGCCACTGAAGTTAAAGCTGATAAGGAAGGTTAGACTCAAGTTGAGTAAAACTCAAGTTATTTCATCTTGTCTGCTACTTTAAGCTGAAATAATTGACCTTGGTGATTTTTTTTCAAAAATTTTAACAAGGACAAGCATATTGTGTTGAATTTTAATTTGAAGTCATTGACTCTACTGTTCTCCCAGAATATTTTTATTGAAGGGATGCTTTGTGAGTCTAGGGAAAAATCTAAACCCTGTGTCATAGGATCCTCAAACACTGATGAGAAGGCACAGTCCAAATTTTAACGTCTGTGGTTTGGCCCCATCTTTGACCCACAAATGGGAGAGGATCGCGATGCTGTATCAATGGAGCTGGAGCATATGTGCCAAATGTGTCCATACATGTGCATGTAAAGGCTTGAGCCCCTCCAGTCCACGCTGGATAGCTGTAGGCTACTCCAAGTTTGTGCAGTGCTCTTAAATAGAATGCAAGTGATGTGGTAATTAGCAACTGTTAATCGAATTTGGGTTTGTACAGTACTTTGAACATACAAAGCATGTTATAAGCCATAGCTGTTATTAGTTTCAGACTTACCAAACACAACTTCTCAGCAGCAAAAACAGCCAGTTGTTCTGGAGGTTGCTGTGTAGGCTAACCCTTTTTGGGGTTAAGCTTACTGTTGTTTATTCAAGCAAAATGCCCACAGAAAGCAGATGGTGGTCTTTCTGAGCAAAGACACAGAGGATCAGCTGGTGTGCCGGCATGGGAGAATCTGTAGAATTATGCTGAATTCTGGAAAGCCTGAAAAATTCAAAGGAAAAACCTGTGATGTGAAAAAGTCTGCGTTATACTGACTGTTGCTGTCAGGAAACGCCACGAAAAGGCGGTGAGGAGTTTGTGGGGTGGCACAGTGCCATCCTGTGGGCCACGGAGGGATGTGACAAGGCAACGCTCGCCCGTGCGACCTGCACTGCGAGAGGGTGTTGGCAGCCTGTGGCAGAGGTGAGTTTGGCCAGGAAGGCTCCATTTGCATGAGGAGAGTTTTAAAAATTTAAAATTTAAAATTTAAAGTATTGAAGCGGTTTCCTTTGCTACCGGAGAGCTATCTAGATAGCCAGTGCTGGGGAGTGCCATGAACCCTCCACAACGTTCATGAAGCTCGACACCCCGGCGGCGCAGAACCAGGACTCACAGGGCAGCAACCTCCCCTGGTAACAGAGATATAGCCTTTTTTTTTAAGCTGAGCATCAACTGGCTCTTTGAAGACATGAGAGAGAGCAGCTTCTTTTTGTGCAGTGAGCAGGACCCACGCGGCTAGGAAAGACCCCTGGCCAGCAGGCAACAGAGGAGGCTGGTTTGGGCGTGCAGCAGGATGTTCTCCTTGCTGTTGAAGCTTCGTAGGACATAGGATAAATGATGCAGAAGAGGAAGCATGGCTCCAGAGCACTCCTTGGAGCAGGGCATGAGACCTCCTGCTCTTTGCTCCATCCTTCTTTCCTGGGTGAGAGTTTTTCCACCAGCAACCTGGCAGATCTGCCTCGTTTTGTCATTCTGCCGATGGATCTTGAAATCGTAACACTTGGCAAAGACCACGTAAACAGGCAGTGCTGGGGGCACCTGATGGCCAAATTGGTAATGCCTGGAGCTTTGGGGCTCTTCGTGGAGGCAGCTGCAATAGAGGAGAGCACAGAAACAAGGATGAGTGCCCTCACCCCTGAGCTGTTTTATGAGGAAGAAGCAACTATCCCCTCTGGCTCTTCTCCTTCTGGTGTGATGTGAGAGAAAGCAGCGGTGGTCAGCACACTAGGTGTGGAGCAAAGCCTGTCAGCACGCTCAGAGGTGGACCTCTTGCTTAAGGCTTTAAGCTATACATGTAGCGAGGTATGGCCTGGTGGTATGTGCTGGGGAGGCCTGAAGCATAAGGCAGCCTGAGCGGCACTGTCATTTGCCATAGGCACGTGGAGAAATTCAGTGTTTTCTGTGGTTTGTGTGTCTGCAGGGTTTGGTGGAAGCTGAGGACACGCACTTAGCCTTGCTACGTTGGATTTAGTCACGTAGAAGGGAGTGGATGTGGGACTTGGCCACATGAGCCATTTTCTGGAACAAGTCAATATAGTCTTTGCACAGTGTCATAAAGGACATTAAATCCAACAATGTCCTTTTAACTGTTAACGTCAGAATTAAACAGAACATTTGCTTGAAAGTTGAGATTCCTCAAGGGAGTTCCAGATGGCTCCTAGGGAGAGAAGTGCGAGCTGCATACACCCCGCTGTGTGGGGTTAAACTGGGGATTTAATTTAAGGAAGGATGATGGATTATTGGGAATTTCCCTGAATATTTTGATTCACTCATTCAAGCTAAAACTACCAATATCACAGAGGCAGTGCTGCCTCTTTCCACTTGAACTGTAACATCAGCTGATTTTATATGTCCACTGCACCCATTTTCCTTTGTAGCAGGACACTGGAAGGAGTCTGTAGCTTATTGGCTCATGAGAAACAGGGTTGCTCGCTTCACAATTCTGTTGCTCTTTTTTTGCTTCTCTGTTTTAAGATGGGTACTATAAATAAATTGGATCTGGCCTGTTTAGTCATGTCTCCTTTACGCTTGCACAGTATAATAGCCTGGCTGCCACAGGTGTTTCTTGATCGTAATGGAAGCGAGCAAAATTTGCTTCAGTGGAGTTAGGTGCACTTGAAGTAACTTTCCCTACATTTGGGTATCCCCAGTGTTTTCAACTATGACCATCTTTGAGAAGGATTCAAGGATCTTGCATGGTAGCGGGAAGCAGCAGGTTTTTTTTAAAATATGAGGATTATTGCATATTTTCAAATCATAAATGTAGGAGGTGTCTGAAATGGGGTTGAAAAATCACACAAGTGAGTTTAGATCCCATTCCAGAGCATAGTCTATTTTTTCGTGTCGCTGGTTTCAGAAAGCCTCACTGAGGAGTTAGGAGCTATTTACTGTGAACTTAGGCATCAGTATCAGACTCTCAAAATTAAGGGCAATAAGGGATAGAGAAATGGGTCCCCAAAATTAATCCTTTGCATCCCTCTACATATATATGAGGCCCACCTTTCAAAAAATGGCAGCAGTGTGGTAGGTTTGTTTCTGGATGCCTGTACAAGACCTGCATTCTGCTTTCTGAAATTCAGTCCCTTTGGAGTGCCAAGCTGAGCATCCAACGTCACTGGCCACTTTGGAAATTCTTGGTTTAGTTTTGTACTTTATATTAAAATATTATTTAAAAGTAAGTAAGGAATAAGTGAGCAATGACTAAGTCATAGGCTGGCAAGGACTACTTTAGTATTTCATTTATTTTATGTTTCAACAGTTGCTTACTTCATGTCAGTTCCTTTTAGATACTTTATTACTTGTACATTTGTAGAATTATAGGCATAGAAAAATCCTCTTTGGTCCATCTGCATTCTTTTGGCACAGTCAAATCTTTCCTATCACTTTTTCTGCGTGAGTGATAGTAATCATTATTTAAATGGTGCTTTCAAACACCGTTATAAACTTGGATCTGGCCCCTGGTTTCATGTCAGTCCTTCACTGCTGTATTATACTGTATAATTCCTTGCTTATCTGAGAGATTTAAAATGACAGTTTTGCTGTCCTGTGGCCATACTCTTTGGGTTTTTCACAATATTTTCAATGTTGAATGACTGTGGGGTAATCAGTTATACTTTCTGAGCGGTTTTCAGACATCTGCTTAACGCTGTAGTGTTTGGTCCCTGCAGTTGCTTTGTTTATAAAACATTTGATGGAAGGTGGTCCAGAAAAATTTAGATTTGGGCTTTTGAATTTGCAAATACTTCAAGGAAATTTTTCATGCAAAACTCAAAAACCTGTTTATGTCATGTCTCTTTTTATTTACTGGGATTGCTATTGATTTTCAGTTTTGCATAATCCTTACTTTGGACAGGCAGAGGACATTACCTACCTTAACCATGCAATACTTCCAGTGCAAGAAGAGTCTTGTTTGCTGCTAAGGACCCTTACTAAAAAAATTTACGAACCATAAAGGAGCAGGGATTTTCTCCCTGTAGATCAGGAAACAAGCTATAAGGAAGTGTATTTTACAATTTCTAAGCATTGGTTGGATTATAATATAAACAATGGATAAAAGGAGATTCTACATATCAAATATTGAATATGTAGACTCTCACCCTCTACTCTTTTCCAGTGGAACATCTCTACTGACTTTGGGGAGGATGAACATCAGATGCATCAGTATAAAACTAAGACTAGAATTGGACTAACAAACCCCACTGTGATTGTTCACTGTGCAGGAAAATCCAGTGATTTGTCATAGATTCAGTTAATGCAGCTGTTGCAGACATCTGTCTCTGCCTGTGAATTTTTTGATAGTGTCTCTGACTTATCAAACTCCAGCAATCACTAGTATCCAGTTATTGTTGCTCTGAATTTTTGGAAAACTATGAGCTAGCCTTCATATCTCTACCGGCTTGTTCACTCTCTGTAATCCCTGGATTGAAAACTTCCCTCTCCAACATATAAATCTGTAGAAAAAAGCTTACATGAAAGAAAATAGAGTGAGGGAATTTTGCTTTGACGATCAGCACAGATTCAGCTTGCAAATCAGAGATTTCTCACAATTTTGGTGAACTCAAGGCAAGTGGGCCATACATTTTGTTGGTAGAGCTGGCTTTTTCTTAGAAAACTTTTTGAAGAGCGAATGCATTACAAATTCTTACTTGTAATATTTTACACATCTGTATATATCTATAGTCATTGCTTAAATACGTAGCTTCTGTGTGAGTGTGAATGTGTTTATATATATTTATATAAACGTGCCTATTTATATATTTTATATACCACTGCCATTTTCTGCTTTCTGAATCTAGATAGAACTCTTGACAAATCTTGTTCACTTTGTAGGCTTCTCCAGTCTCTGATGTTTCTCCCACTTCTTTCTTTCTCCTCCAGTGGTCTTTGGCAATGTTGCAACCAACCTTCTGGCCCAGGGCTTTCTCACTGCTACACTCTTTTTATAGCCTGTTCTTGCTCTTCTTTTTCTGGCTACTTAAGTCATTGTCAAGCAGTAGTGGGAGTTGCAGGACAGCGAGGACTAGAAGGTGTATGGTCTTCATGGTGGAATAAACTGCTTTCACACTCCTGTACTGAGTGAGAAGTGGAATTGTCTTGGTGGAAAATACTGTGTAAAAATATAAATGGTGTAAATTCCTTGCAATGCGAGGCTTGAGTTTCTCATAGCATTTAGACAGGCACATGCTTAACTTCTTTAAGCTCATGACTAGCCCTATCAACTACTCACAGATTTAAATTCAGTCTGGAACTCAGAGTTTTGTTTAGGACTCAGGCGTCCTAAAATGATTAATTTAATATTACATCCTAACCATGTGTCATAGGAGCACATAAACCATCCCATGTAAAGAAAAATGTCATAGGTAACTTTTAGGGGCACGTTAGACTGGCAGAATTGAGGCTTTGCACTATTGACGTGCAGAGAGAAATGAAATGTAAGTATTGCTTGCTTTATGAGAAACTGCTATGTGGCTTTTCAGATTGTAACAGACTTTGACCAATTTAGGAAGACTAGGAAGACCCAAGTGCCACATTTATTCCAGTCACTTCTGTCTTCCCTTTCTTTCCCTTTTGTTGTGGAGGACTGCAGATATTTTTAATAACTTATGAATAGCCCTTTAGGTTTCATGTGCCACCAGCACAGATGGACCTTTGCAGCTAGAGTGGACTGCATCAAAGTGTGACAATGGAAAATTCTCTGAATGAAGAAGAGTCATTGCAGGCCCAACACATTTTCCATTCATTGCCTCAATAAATTGTTTCAGATCTGATTAAAAAAATTTTTTAAAAATTCCCTTTCTTGCTCTGATAGACTTTCCCAATCCTGGCATGGAGGAAGAGGCTTATACACCAAATTGTTAATATAGATCTGTCTTAAAAAGACTTAAAATTAGACACCAAGAAAATGGCTACAGGAACGTAAAAAAGTCCCAGTTACAGTAAAGGTCAGACCTTGGGTCTCCATCCTTGGAGCAGCTCAGCACTGCAATGCATCCTACCACACTTTGCAACCTTCTAATATGCATATTTCATCTCGTGCAAGAAGAGATGTGTATAATACCCAGCAGCTGTAAGGAAAAATCCCCCATAAATCAAATCCCACTAGGTGTCAAGGTAAGCGGAGAAAAGTAGCGCTTTCCATTGTAGCCAGCTGCAGTTATACTGACAAGATATCTCAAATTCAGTCCCTTCAAAGATTCTCGTTAAGAAATGAACCCTTAGGTTGACATGTCTTAATTGTGATCCATGCAAAATAACACGTTTGTCTTGGGCATTTTTTTAATATGTAACACTTTTTTTTTTCTTGCTAGGCTGGATGCTGGATGCTGCAAGGCTGTCATGTCAGGATGCTGCAAAAGAGGTTGTTGTATTTTCTTAATGTAGAGTTGGTGAAGTTTCCCTGTGTGCAGGGAATACAACATTTATTTCAAAGGGGTTAACACTCTTAGTTCCAGGAAACTGAAACTAGATGTGAACAGGGATTGGAGGGAGAAGGCGGGGAGAATCCCATACAAGATTCAAATGTGTCTCATTTCTAGGAAAAGTAAATAAAGCAGGATTCATTCTCCAGTGGCTAAATAGCAGCAATTTATGAGCTGTTCATCAAAAGCCCCAGACAAGCAGTGAGTCCTGTGGGAAGCTGGAAACGGACACAGGGCATCTCCAAAAGACTCCGTTATTGAAACTTACTTTAAACCTTTTTTCAAGTGGAGGATCCAGTCCTGGCAAATGCGTGAGGTCAGCCCTTCGAAGAGCAAATAGCTTTCTCTGGAGAATTGAACAAGCGACCAAACTCTGTCCATTTGTCCACCTGTCTTTTGGCCCTGGATTACTGTGCTTTTTAAAAAGTTTATTTTCATGATTTAGATAAATGGTGGACATTACGCATAGCTCTACAAGTAGTAATCATCCTGTTCATGCATAATATCTGATATCTAAGGGATGGGCCCAAACTAGAGATATTTCTCATTTACTTATGAAGTGTCTTGTTTTAGCGTATGTACAGTCAGTTCTTCTTGTGAACGTGTGAGTCCATTGCCTGCTCTAAAGGAGGTAGTGACTTAGTTTCAGTGCCTGTAGAGAGTTTCACTGAAATAACACTGTTCGTAGTCTTTCATGTGATTTAGAAGGCACAATAGCCGGATAGTTCTGAAAATGTAATATAATTGTATTCAGCATTCCCAGAAAAATGCTCTGAAGTCTTCTCCCATTGCACCAGTGTGATAAAAACCTCTGCTGCTTTTCAAGCTCCACGAGTCCATGCTGTGCCATGCTGAAACTGATAGAAAACCCAATTAGCTCTGAAAAGTGAAGGGCAGAGAGGGATGCTCTGGCCTGGAATCCCCTCCCTTTGGCAGCGGCAAAGGTCAGCCGTGCAGCCAAAACTCCATAACCAAAGGTTGGACCTACCCTGTGCCAGGTCCCTGCACAGGAGACTGGGAGGGTGGGGAGAGAGAATTGGTTCTGGGAGGGGAGAAACTGGGAGGAAGAGTGGAGCAATGGGTACTCTGAGCATGACGACTGGGATTTTCAGAGGGTACTCTGATGGATGCTGGGCATCCAGCTTCCCTAGGACCCTGTACATCTTTATGAGTGACTTTTCGCCTGTCTGGCAGTCCTCACAGTCGATGTGTGAGGGAGAAGAGGTAAGAAGGCAGCTCACTATAATTTGGAGGCTCTCGGCACCTGTAACAGGCGAGGACTGTAATACTTCCTTGTGGCTGCTGGCTGAGGGTCTGATCCTCTGATGGGCTGTGACTTCCTGACTACCTGTGACTCAAACAGGCTTATAGGACTGGGCTTAAAGAAACCCTGAGGTGCCAGATCCAAAGATGCTTTTGGAGCAGGTCTGCTCAGTAGTCCTGAGCGAGGGTGTGACCCCGCAGTTCTTAGGAGGCAACGTTGACTCTACGTTCCTATTGTCTGGGCACAAACAATACGGAGACCTACTCTACGTCTTAGTGCAGGCCAGCTTGCAACGTGGGACTTCTCTGAGTCATTGTCTATCCTGATCTGCGTGGCAAAGCCATGTGGCTGATCACGGGTAGCCAGAGCTGCCATGGACCCTTCTTGCAAGGGCAGTTGTCTTCAGAGTCAACCTAAGTGCAAGCTGCCTTTAGAAAGGTGTGAATGTGCTGCAAGAAGTCTACGGGTACCCTTCAGATACATGGCAGGTCAGAGACTTTAGACCATACTGTGTGCCAGCACAAACAGCAGGCATGTTAGTTACGGGATCGTTTTGCTTTTGCTGTGAAACCTTGCTCCGATGTGTTATTTCAGAGAAGATAGTTGGGATTTGCAGGCCAGATCATGTGGTGGGATAAGTAATTCCAGCTCTCTTATTGGAGCTAGGCTTATTTACGGGAGTCTGGTCCAACATTTTTGAGAAATTGTGGATGGTAGGGTTTTTTGTTTGTTTGTTGCACTGAGAACTTGAAGCCTTTCAAATAAAGTACGTGAGGTAAACAGAGTTTTTAGATGGAGCATTGAAAATGCAGTGCTTCAGGCTGCTTTCTGGACTTTGAGAATACAAGTTCTTTGTAGAGAATCCGACACGTACTGGGAGAAGAGGGTATTTGCCATGAAAGTTGACCAAGGAGATGGGACTCAGCTGAGCTTTGAACAGCAATCATTGTCCTTATTGGTGATGCCATAATACGTGCTTGAATCAAACCCAGTGTTGCACAGGCCAGAACCTGATGAAACCATATAACTAGATATTTGTGATTGTTCCTACCAGTGTGATCCACTGTTAAATGGGCTGGGCATATGAATAAAATCAATATTTTTTAAAGTGTGGTGTGTTTTTTGTGTCAAAAAGACTGGTTGCACTCTTGGACTTTATTACCTTCATATGAAATATTTGATGTGGAATTAATACAGCTGTGCAGCTTTCTTAGGACAGCTCACAGCCACTTGCAGAAGTGCATCTTTTCCTCCTCAGAGGTGATTACTGCAGTGCTGCACTGAACACCTGCCACAGGGAAGGATGTGAAGGCCACTTGGGACATCCTCCTCCTACTCCTGCAAGGGTGGTCCCTCTGTTCTGTGACAGAGCAGCCAAGGCCGCTCAAACTTACATCAAATTGAAGTGGTCTCATGGCTAGAGATCAGTATAATGCTGGTAAGGGCAGTGTGTGTCTCATTACACCTGCTGCTGTTGCCACTGCCCCTCCCCTTCTTGCCTCGTGGCCCTACAGTTACCAAAGGATGGATGTGTTTCAAAGGACTTTCTTCTTTTCTATACAGTGTCTGGCTCCATTCCAGCCCTTGCCCAAGAAAAGATGATTTTGAAGGTACCTCTGAGGTGCATTTGCATCTCCCAGATTCTGGGTCTTGTTGGAAACCTGGGCAAAATCGAGCTGACTGGGACACTTCTCTAAGTGTTGCCACCTCACAGGAGAGCTAGCTTGCTTCACCAAGCTCACTGCATCTGGGAATCCTCAATGGTAATCTCCAAATTAGTCCTGACATCATTTGCTTGCTCCTTGACTTGCCAGCCACAAAGGTAAGTCCATGTACATGGAATTTATCCACCGGGGAGGCGTTCTGTCTGCCTTACAATCACACTGAAAGAGGGCAATGAAGACAAAAGTCAAGGAAAACGCCAGACCCTGTTCCCCTCACTAGAGGCGGTGGTCTGTATCTTGATGGATGAAGCAAGGACAATGGTTCACACAGCATTTGTTTTCTTCCAGCTTGACGCTGTGATGGCGCTGTTGCCAGTGAGTATATGTTCTCGTCTGCTCCCTGCCACTCATCCAAAGACCTGACTGTCTCTAATCACAGCCTCACACACCATTATATAAGGTTCTTGGCTGTCTTCCTAGTTGCTTGAGCCCTGGACTCTCTCACTTTCAAGTTTACATCCATCTTTTGTTCGTTTTACAAAGCCTTTACAAATGCCTTATTTCATACCACAGTCTTAGCCTGACCCCACTTGCCTACTTGGTTCATCTCTTTCCCTTCTTCTTAAAGTCCAAATGATTCTTGACACTTCTTTTGGAGGAAAGGGGAAAGTTACTGTCCCAAAAAACTCCACATTAAAGTGGACGGCACAAATGCCATTGAGGAACCAAATCATGTCTCGGTTCCCATTGAGTGCTCCCTCAGTCAGTTTGCAGATGACACCAAGCTGGGTGGGAGTGTTGATCTGCTGGAGGGCAGGAGGCTCTGCAGAGGGACCTGGACAGGCTGGATCGATGGGCCCAGGCCAATGGATGAGGTTCAACAAGGCCAAGTGCCGGGTCCTGCACTTGGGCCACAACAACCCCAGGCACCGCTCCAGGCTTGGGGAAGAGCGGCTGGAAAGTGCCCAGAGGAGAAGGACCTGGGGGTGCTGGTCGACAGCGGCTGAACACGAGCCGGCAGCGTGCCCAGGTGGCCAAGAAGGCCAACGGCATCCTGGCCTGTATCAGCACTGGTGTGGCCAGCAGGAGCAGGGAGGGGATCGTGCCCCTGTACTGGGCACTGGGGAGGCCGCACCTCGAATCCTGGGTTCAGTTTTGGGCCCCTCACGACAAGAAGGACATGGAGGGGCTGGAGCGTGTCCAGAGAAGGGCAACGGAGCTGGGGAAGGGCCTGGAGCACAAGTCTGATGAGGAGCGGCTGAGGGAACTGGGGGTGTTCAGCCTGGAGAAGAGGAGGCTGAGGGGAGACCTCATCGCGCTCTGCAACTGCCTGAAGGGAGGTTGGAGCGAGGGGGGGTCGGTCTCTTCTCCCAAGTAACAGCGATAGGACGAGAGGAAACGGCCTCAAGTTGTGCCAGGGGAGGTTTAGGTTGGACATGAGGAGAAATTTCTTTCCTGAAAGAGTGGTCAGGCCTTGGCACAGGCTGCCCAGGGCAGTGGTGGAGTCCCCATCCCTGGAGGGATTTAAAAGACGTGTAGATGAGGCGCTTGGGGACATGGTTTAGTGGGCATGGGGGTGTTGAGTTGGCGGTTGGACTTGATGATCTTAAAGGTCTTTTCCAACCTTAGTGATTCTATGATTCTCTGATTACGGACGCTATCACTGCAAGCCGTGCATTAGCACTGGTCAAAACCTGCAGCAACATGTAGGAATGAGATTGCTCACAACTGTCAAATCATTTTACAGGTGGGTGCATTATGTCCAGGTACGTTATAGGCAATAGTATCAGATAAATCATCTGTTCAGCCAAAAAAATCAATTGTAATTAATCAGGTTCAGGTTACAATTCAGATCTAGTCATGTCCGATGATGCAAACCCCCTTATCTCCCCATCACCACCACCTATCCCCCTTTTCTGTTTATTAAGGAAAACTCAAAAAGCTCCTGGAACAAAGCCATGTTTTTCCTATGAAAATGCCCATTTTATCCAGCAGGCAACAAAGATCTGAAGTACTGCCAAGGGAGGAGTGGTCATCTCGTCTTTTTCAGGCTGCATGTAGATGGTCACTCATCAGAACTGTAAACAGATGATGGAGATAAAAGCATTTCTACTCAGACTGTAAGCTTAGGCCTGACCTCCACTCTTGTAAATACGTACAGAATAAATATATCACCCCATAGAAACCCATAATTTTGCACAGAACCATGCTGCACTGATGTGCGGTGATGCTGTATTATCAACGATCACAATTTCCTGCATGCTTCACATTCATGCCTATGTGACCCTTAGCCATTTTATCCCTGCATGCTGGCACCATTCCTAATTCTACATCCTTATCTATTAGGACAAGCTGTCTTCTTTTAACAGGACAGCGTGACATGCGATCTGGCTCATGGACACAATCTGATCTTTGCTACTCTGATGAGGGAAGCAACCAGAAATCAAGGCTAGTGGTCTAGTTGCACAAAAAGATGGGAAGGGAAGGACACATTTGCATTTTCAGTGATGCTGAGGGGAAAACACATTATTACATGGCTTCCTTCTGAAATCTGGGATTCAGAGAGTCCTGGCAAGAGATACAGCTTCTCCAGGACTGGGTCTGTGAGCCCCAGAAATCTGTCTTCTTACATTTCCTCAAACATGATGGTAAGTGACACCCTCTTAGTCTGACTTACTGCAGTGTAACTGCCGTATGATGGATGAGCCAAAGAGTTTTTTGATCCAATCAGGCTTAGTGTAAGTTTGGGAGATTGTTTTTAGAGGAAGGATATGCAGAAGGCATAAGTTGTGCAATGCTAACTGATCTGTTGAGCTACATCTGCCATAAAGGCCTATAGAGCCTATGGAATATGCAGTCATAACTGCATTCATGGGTAATATAGGTATAAGAGAAACAGCAGGAAGAAGGAGCAGCAGTGAGGAGAATAAATTTATTAATTTTTAGTACAGCATTTATATTTGCTATCATAATTGGCCTATTATAATGATTTTCCTAGAATTGAATTAGTGATCCCAGTAGAGAATACAATTTGGAGAGTCCTTGAATTAGAAGAAATTAAATCAAAGACAGACTAGCATCTCTGCTATTAAATAACTGTGGCAGAAATTGTGTTGCAGACATGCAGAATGAATGCTGACAAATCACCAGAACTGAGTGGTATTCACTCATGACTTTCAAGAGAAATAGTGGAATTACTTATAGCACTGTATAATTCACTTAAACTTCCATCGGTGCCTGAAGTCTGGAGGGTAGCAAGCATGGTGCCATTCTTTAAAACAGTTTCCACAAGGGTATCTAAGGAACTGTGGTCTTGTAAATTTGACATTTGTACTAGGCAAATTAATAGACAATATAACAAAGAATTGAATCAATGAATGCCTGATAAATGTGAAAATTTTCCTTGGGAAAAGTCATCACGGTTTCTGTTAAGAAAGGTTTTGCCTTTGAAAACTAATTTCTTTGAAGGGGTAAAGAAGCACAATGATAATGGCGAGTCTATTTGGTTAGGTTAGATTTCCAGAAGGCTTTAGAGGTAACTGCACAATCATGGGATAAGAGGGAAGATCCTGGCATGCTTAAAAATGTGAAACAGAGGGCAGAGCCTCTGGCCAACTGATAGAATGGAGAGAAGTCACTGTTGGATGGGGTCCGTCCTGAAACTTGTGCAGTTCCACACTTTCATAAATGATCTGGCAGAGGGGGTAAGCAGTGAGGTTATCAGCTTTGCTGGTGATACAAAGCTCTTCAGGGCAGTAAGGAAAAGGACTGACTGTGAAGAGTTGCAGAAGGACCTTACAAGACTGAGCGACAGCGCAATGAAAAGGCAGATAAAATTCTGTGTAGGTAAATGTAAAGTGATGGGTATGGAGAAAAATAATCCTAGCTTCACAGTGATAGGCATTGAGTTGGCCTTTGCTGATCAGGAATGAGACTATGGGATTATGATAGACATCACCATGAAAAATCATCTCAGCGCTCAGTCTAAATAACAAATCAAATGTAAGGCTCTGTTAGGAGCTTGAGTACCATCCGCAGTCCTGGTACCCCATCTCCAGACTATAACTGGAAAATGTTTGGAGGAGGCAAGGAGGATGATCAATGTAAGCAACAGCTCTGTTTGAGGAGTGATTGAGTGGGCTGGCACTCTTCCACTTGGAAAAAGGACTATGGGTGGTGGGGAAAGTAAGACAGAGGTCTAATTATGAATGGCATGGAGACCTTGAGTAGGGATTAAGAGTTACCTGTTTCTTCTGGGGTAACTAGACTTGGAGCAATCAAATGAGGCTGTTGGGATTCAGGTTCAAAACACAAAGGAGGAGGTGGTCCTTTATGCAAATAGAAGCCGAACTGGGGAGCTTATTGACAAAGGATGGTGAGGAGGCAAAAAATTTACATGGAAATAAGGGGAGACCTGATAAGCACTAGTAAAAGAGATTGATTGCAGATTACTAAATAAACAAAACACATCAGGTTCAGTAGATCCCGAGAGCTAGAAATGGTTAAAGGATGGGGAAGTGTCATATATGTTTGTTCTGTTCTTATTTTTCTTTAGGTGTCTGCTAGTGGTCATTCTTCAGACTTGCTAATATTCGTGCAGAAGACTGGCAAAACCAGAAAATCTATGTCTAGACCAAAATCAGATCAGCTTCAATAGTAAATGATATTAAATGGGGTTATATAGTTTTGACCCTTTGAAGAGATCTAGATCTGACCGTTCCTAAGCTCTGATGGAGTCAGATAACTGTTTTCCAATCTTCTTTGATTTGCAGATCTTCTAAATATTGTTGGTAGAGATGAGAATGGCAGTACAGTAAATACCAACTTCTGACAACCAGCTATTTTTATTTAGTGACCTTTATAGACTGCTTAAAACTTGTCCACAGACCCTCAAAGAGTCTTGAACGATAGCTTGATGGACACTAGCTGCACTGTGTAGAGTTCACCCTTACTTTTCAAATTTATTGTAAGCATCAGACATCCACTCCTGGGAAACTAGCAAGCCAGTAGACACAACAGTAGGAGTCTGAAGTTCATGAAGAAGGGAGATGAGAAGTGCTCACCAGGAAAGATGGGAGCTCTACATCTATTTGTCTTTGTGACTTGGCCAAATTTGTCTTCATTAATTACAAAGGATTGAACTGAAATGATAATGTTCTTGGTGACACCATCAGGTAACACAAGGTCTGCATAGCACACTCTTGCTCTTTTAAAAAGGAAGAATTCATATTCCATCCCCCAGACCAATCTGAGCCAGTGTGACTGGTGTGTTTCCCTCTGAACGAAGCAGACAATCTGCCTGTGTACTGATTTTGTGCACATTAATAGCTCCTAATAGCCCAGGCCATTTCCTGAGTAGCAGTTTGCATACTCATAGGGGATAATTTCCTTGTTTATTAACAGAAAAATTCACCCTTTACAGTATGTTTTGATGCTGACCAGAAAACGACTATTTCAAGCCACTTTGAAATAGTCAAAGATGCATCATGTAACCACGATCTCTATTATGCTTGCAGTCAACAAGCCTGCAGCGGACCGTGAGCCCAGCCTGGTGTCCTTAGAGGCAGCAAGTTCAGCCAGTCCTGTGGAGGAAGCAGATGCTCGTACAAGATTTGTTTTGCTATGATCACTTCGTCTTTCTTGCTATGCATTCGTGAGGGTGAAGAACAGCAGGACCCCTTCCCCAGTGGTTTGTAGGAAGCAGCTTGGGGATAGTGAGAATCCAAGCCTAAGTGCTCAGTAGAGCAAAATAAGCCTTTACGTTTGCACTTGAATGTTGTTTGGGAGCTGGAGGTGTCTGTGGAGGCTTGGTGTGTATGCATCTTTGTCAAGCAGGGGCTGAAGGTAGCATAGAGACATCCCTGGGCTGGGAGAGAGGTTTAGTGATGATCTGAGAACAGGGGCTGAAGGTAGCATAGAGACATCCCTGGGCTGGGAGAGAGGTTTAGTGATGATCTGAGAAAGGTGTTAAGGAGATACTGTGTTTCTGGAAGTCACCTCCTTTCCTAAACTGCTTCACTATATAGGGATGTGTAGTTCGTCTGTAGTAGCTTCTTCCAAATCAACTGGGTACTGGTCACCTCCTGCAGCTGCTCACTTTCTATCTTCTGATTACTCTGTACACCCAATATAGCCCTTCTGTTGCTTTATGTGTCCATATGGGAATCAAACCTGAGCATCACATAAGGAGGGAAGAAAGCGTTTAGGACTTTTGTCCATGCCATGTACTCCTGAGGGTGACCAAGCTGGGAGCACTGCAATTCCAAATTGGAGGCACCACCACGTGTCAGGGGTGCAAATACACTGCAGTGTCTTTAGTGTGGGGCCCAACTCTCCGCTGCCCTGGGAGGACCTGCTTGGTACCGTGTAGTCCTAGTGTGATCCAGCCTCTGCACCTGCCTCTGGAATTGCTTCTGGTGTGGTGCCTGGTCTCCTCACTGGGACAGTGGGGAGGAGAAGGGGTCGCCGGCCTTACGCTTCCCGCTAGCTTACAGAACTCTCTTTCACCCAGCAGAGCCAGAACATACATCAGGAGTCACTGGATCTCTGCATGCCCTGGCCAGGGAAACAGTGTCCCTTGAGAGCAAGGTGGATCTCAGGTGGGGTGAAGGGCAAAGTCTCAGTGACACCTTGCACTATGGATATCTCCAGAAGAAGGGATGACTTTCCCTGGTCTTTGGAGAACGGCTCCACCCATGAGGTGAGACTAGCAAGGAGGTGGGGATTGGTGATGGGGTAGAGAGAGGGAGAGAGGGAGTTATCACTGCTAATGATACCTGGTGGTGCTGTGATGCTGTTTGTGAAAGATCCAGGCTGTACCATCCACGACCACAGCTCATACAGACGAGAGCGAGATGCACTAAGGCCCCTACATGTGGGGTCAGATGTCTCAGAGCTCCTTTCTTGGAGTATAGAGGGAGAAGGGTGTATTGGATTCCAGTCACACTAAAATACTCAGTCTGCTCTAGTTTAAATGCTATGGGATGGAGAGGGGACACTGCAGCAGGAAGAAATACAGACATGAGAAGGAAAAAGATAATATACACATACTGATTCTGCCTGTGCCTACACTGGTGTGTGTGGCTGGGGTAGCACTGCAGTGATGTTGGCAAGAGCAGTGTGACCGTATTTGAAAGGGAAGGGGGCAAGCTGACGTCTTCTTACCTTTTCCTGGCTGCATCTGCTGTGGCCTGTCTCAGTTTAATGTTTTTTGCAGTTTTGATTCCTGTTTAGTCTCTTTTCCCTGGAAAATGTGACTGCGTCAGGAAATCTTTCACTTCTCTGCAGCAGCATGAACGACTGTTCAAGGCACAACGTAGCAGAGGTTCATCTTCAGGGCTGGGTGCACCATGTTCATCTCCTCTGCGTCCTTCCCAATGAGAAAAGAGGATACACTTCAACGGTGTAACGTACAGCACTTGGAGTGACTTTAAAGGTGGATTCTGAAGCTTATTTCCACAAGGTGCTTAAGTGACATCTGTGCTAATAATTTAAATTGACTAGTCCTGGATTCTGGGACAAACTCACCACAGCGGTCCCTGATGTGGATTTTGCCTATGACAACTAACACTCTCCCTAACAATTTGAGGAGCTGTTCTGGAAGTCTGGGAGTCAGATCTCCCCCAAATGAACAGTTTGCATGAGACCAGAGTGTTCTGGCAGACTTTAGGCCTCATACCTTCTCAGCATAAACCTTGTTATTGATTGTGATACTCCAGGATTAAATTTATGCCAACCAGCTGAAATACAACGGCTCTTGTGGCTTCATAAAACTCACTGAGAACTTTTTGCAGTGAATTCAGATCTTTTGGGCTTACTGACTTGAATTTCATTTGATAGAAATCTCTAGAGAAGCATGATTTCCAAGGAAAATCCACCTTTTAAAAGAAAAGCTGGAGATCTGATTGGCTGGATTCTCTGGAAATGTACAACAAGCCTGTAAGGGAAATGGCTGGTGTGACATCTTGTATTGGGTTTGCGCGGCAGGGTTTTGGTACCGGGGGGGCTACAGGGGTGGTTTCTGTGAGAAGCTGCTAGAAGCTTCACCCATGTCCAATAGAGCCGATGCCAGCCGGCTCCAAGACACTGCCCAAAGCTGAGCCCATCAGCGACAGTGGTGGCACCTCTGGGACAACATGATTAGGAAGGGGAAAAAAATGCCATGCAACAGCAGCCAGGAGAGAGGAGTGAGAATATGTGAGAGAAACAACTCTGCAGACACCAAGGTCAGTGAAGAAGGAGGGGAGGAGGTGCTCCAGGCGCTGGAGCAGATTCCCCTGCAGCCCATGGGGAAGACCATGGTGAGGCCGGCTGTCCCCTGCAGCCCGTGGAGGTCCACGGTGGAGCAGATACCCACCTGCAGCCCATGGAGGTCCACAGAGGAGCAGATCTCCACCTGCAGCCCATGGAGGTCCACGGTGGAGCAGATCTCCACCTGCAGCCCGTGGAGGTTAATGGTGGAGCAGATCTCCACCTGCAGCCCATGGAGGTTAATGGTGGAGCAGATATCCCCCTGCAGCTCGTGGAGGACCCCACGCTGGGGCAGGTGGATGCCCAAAGGAGGCTGTGACCCCATGGAGAGCCCATGTTGGAGCTGGCTCCAGGCAGGACCTGTGGCCCCGTGGAGAGAGGAGCCCAGGCTGGAGCAGGTTTGCTGGCAGGACTTGTGACCCCGTGGGGGACCCACGCTGGAGCAGTCTGATCCTGAAGGACCTCACCCCGTGGGAAGGACCCACACTGGAGCAGCTTGTGAGGAACTGCAGCCTGTGGGAAGGACCCATGTTGGAGAAGTTTGTGGAGGACTGTCTCCCGTGGGAGAGGCACCACGCTGGAGCAGGAGAAGAGTGTGAGGAAGAAGAAGTGGCAGAAACAATGTGTGATGAACTGACCACAACCCCCATTCCCACCGCTCGGGGGAAGGAGGTAGAGAAATTGGGAGTGAAGTTGAGCCCAGAAAGAAGGGAGGAGTAGGGGGAGGTGTTTTTAAGATTTAGTTTTATTTCTCATTATCCTACTCTGATTTGATTGGTAATAAATTAAACTGATTTCCCCAAGTGGAGTCTGTTTTGCCTGTGATGGTAATTGGTGAGTGATCTCTCCCTATCCTTATCTCAACCCCTGAGACTTGTTATATTTTTCTCCCCCCTGTCCAGCTCCCCTGTCCCCAGAGGAGGGGGAGTGATAGCGTGGCTTGGTGGGCACCTAGCCAAGGTCAACCCACCACACATCTGTAGCATTAGATATTTCTCAGGCAAGTCCCAGCTTCTGAGAGAGTGTCCTTCATATTTCTGAGTGAGCTGCAGGAAGGACCACTTCTGGAGCTGCTATTCTGCATTGCTTGTCTGCTCTTCTTCTGAGTCTCCCTGAAGTCAGAGGCCTGTAGAAGTTTGCAAGGGAGTGGATAGCTTGCCTTACATCTGCTGTACCGTGCTGTTGGGACATCAGGAGTCCATGAAACTTCTTGGCAAAGGCGGCCGCAGTGAGGTGAGCAGCACGGGTGCGTACCCATCACGGAGGAACCCTCCCCAGAAGCTAGCAGTTGTGCTGGCAGCACCCTTCACTGGTACCACTGATTTGACTTTCGTTTGCAGAATAGATTGGCACAATCCTGATTCATGCCAGAGAATTCTGCTCAAGTTTTTAGTAAATCTGACACACACACACACACCCCTGCTTGCCTGCTCCATTGTAGTATCCAAATTTTGGAGCCTACTCTCTTAACTCTGCTGTGGAGTGAGCTAATATAGCCCCAAATCCCTTTGTCCATCCCTTCCCCTCTAGGCACCCTGTAGGCAGCAAGCTCACCCACACCAGCTTTTTCTCTCATTTATAACCCTTATATTACGTTATATCCCTTGAGCTTTCTTCCCACTAAAGGGCTCCTGCCTTCTCCCAGCTCCGATCCTTTCCACCGCACATCTCTCTTTCCCTGTCCCTCCGCGCTGGCTCGGCTGGGGTGAACACCAGGAGAGGGCGCAGGATGCATCCAGAGAGGAGCTGGACGAAGTTTGAAGGCCTGGATTTTTTTATTCTTCTTTTTTTTTTTTTTTTCTTTTCTTCTTTTCCTCTGCAGTGCTATTTCAGGTATGTAAATACGTACCCCTACAGACTCTGCCTCTAGGACACTCCCCAGATTTTTCCTCTCTCCCTTTTTTAGCACAGTCTAAGTAGCTATTTGCCTTTTTTTTTTTTTTCTTTTATGCTGCTATTCATGAATTAGGCAGTGTCTATGGAGCTGCTCATGCATCTGTTTTTATAGGGCACAGCTGTTTTAAAACTCCCCAAGCGGGACAAGTAAGTTGACATAACAGTGTTGGTGACTTTTGGGCTGTATTTGTTTCTCCTTTACTAACCCAACCTAAAAGTTAGGTGCATTACAGGGCTGCTTTGCCAGTAGGTTGAGCTTCCACTGTTCCCTTCCCTTTTCTAATTACATTACATTACATGATCATAGCAATCCTTTCTGGCTTTAAAATTGATGGCAGATGTATTCCCCAGATAATGAGTCTCATAAAAAATTATATGAAATCTCCCACTGAATTTGATAGCAGGGGTACTGTTCCAATTTAAAGGTTATAGGATGACGCAAAAAAGCTAAAGAAAGGTTATCCTTTTCCACTCAGCCTCTGGAACTTGGGTAATTATAGAGCTGACCTTGCCAACGCTAAAGCATGTGCTTTTGCATGACGGAAAGGAAGCTCCCTACGGACAAGGAAATGCAGGAATGTTCCCCACGTGTGAAGTGGGCAGAGCTGGGGCTGCGCTGCAGAGGGCTGAGAACTGTGCCACCAAGATTTGTCACCAAGCTCCTTCTCACGGCAAAGCGGTGGCATTTAAAGTTTCTCTGGGGGGGGAAAAAAAAAAAAAAAAATCATTTTTTCAAACCAGAAATATTCTGATATTGCACTTTAGAATTTTTAAATTATTATTACTATTAATCATGGTGAAATGTGTTACCATGAAATAACTACAGTCCTGTAATACTGTCAACCCTTTTTCATTATTAAATATGAAGTCACCTTAGAGACAGATCTGTAGCCTAGAGATTTTGCAGCTCTTCTGCTTCTTTGACACTGAAGTCTTTACTCCTCTTAGCTGTGGAGGATGGCTCCATGGACCAAAGCCCTGCTCTGACATCAGCCGCCGTGGTGGACCTACATCTTTTCTCTAGGGCAGTGGCAGCGGCAGCAGATACCTTTGTTACGGTATTTGACAAGTCTTTGGTCCCACGGTCACGTAGCTGTTTGAAAACAAACATTCTGGCTAAAAGCCAGAAACAGAAGTGTAGCCCAGGTTCATATTCAGCAAAAGAGCACAGAATAACCAGACCCTTCACGTCTTAACGTGTCTGGTGTCAAGAGAGACTCTTTTTCTTTTCCTGTGGCTGCCACAAATGAAGTTAGTCAGAATTTGGTACTGCGGCCCATGGGTGGGGATGCTGGGGACCACAGCAAAGCAGATAATGAATAGTCAGGGAAGGATGTGTGCTAACATGGGAAGGGTGTAAGCTATTGCAGAGACCCAGGTTTTAGTGACTGAAATTCTATTTAGTGCCACTAGGGGATACCCAAACTGTTGCCAGCTTGTAAGAAACGTCTCTTTAACCTCAGCTTCCTTGGAAATCGATTGCTAGGAGAAGGAAATGTATTTGGAGGGAATAGAGGGAATAGATATTTAGGCACGTGTAAAATATTTTCTTCAGGTTACAGCAGGAGTTCAGTGAACAGAATCACGCGCGTACAAATTGAAGCAGCGAGTGACAACAAACTGAGCTGATGAGCTCCCTGTATCTCAAAGTTGTCGCTTTCTCCGTGTCAGAAAGTGGCTGGTACCTGTGAGATAGGCCTGATGTCTCACTGATGGAGGCCAAATCCTACGGTGAGAGGCTGGAAAAGCTAAGGTGGTATAGGAGGGAGAAGGACGTATCTAGAGGCTTAGTGAAGGGGCTGGTGGGACATTTCTAGTTTTTCTGCTGGCTGGATAGCTGGGATCTGGTGCAAGCCGGGTAAGCGGACTTGATTCCAGTTACCATTGCTTGTAGAGTCAGAGGGATCAGAACAAGCTCACACAAAACTCACTGAAGAGCTCACTTCTGAGGTGTGCCGGGGGTGTCTAATAGCAATGGTGACCTCACGTGGTGATGCAGGGATTGTTTTACTCCTCCAGAAAAAGCAAACCATTTCAGACCGGGAAGAGTCTAATGATGTGATGAAGTTCTGAAGGAACTAACAAGAAATCGCTACCGTTTTACTCCAAAAGTCATGCCAAGTAGGGTTCCAAAGCATTTTCTTACCTTGGCCAAACCAGGCCAAATGCACCAGCAGTGCCGCTGCTGAACCTGACAGTCTCACCACAAATTCGTGTATCGGGGTGGATGCGGGAAACGGATTCCTCTCTGACCTCCAGTAACATTCCCTGCTGGGCAGGTCTCAATTCTACCAGGACCGTGATGAGGATGGTTATCCTGTCATTGTCTGAACTGCATCTTTTGGGGATGGTTAAGCTGACAAAGGCTGTCAATCTGGCAATTAGAGCAACACACAGTTTTTTGCTACTAATCAAAGAATTTTTGTAAGGGCACATGAAACATCTCCTCTTAAGACCCGTGGCAGAGCTTTGTCTTGATAAAGTTACTCTCCAGTGGTCTCATCCAACACGTGCAGGACTTATGCCCAGGATTCATTCTGGGGCTGTCTTAGTCCGTGCCTTCCCTTTAAAGACTGCCGTGGCGTGAATGGGAAATGTGCCAGAAAAAAAGTCTCCCAACAATTTCCTCTAGAGACTGGAGATAACTTCTTTCACAGGGGCTGGTCAGGGATGCAGCTGGAGGATTCCATGCCGAAAGGCTGTGCACTGGGATGGATAATAAGTTAACGTGATCTCCCTTCCCAACCAAGGTCAGGCAGATGCTCCTTTTCCCTTGGTCCTGCTGACATGGATTTCCTGAGTGATTGCTTCTCTGTTTCTCAGTGTTATTGTACCTGCCCACCTGAATATCATCTGTATGCTGCTGGCATGAGGACTTGTTTCTGCTCTTCCAAGGGCTGTATATCAATGTTGAATAACGCAGCCAGAAGCCTCTAGAGCTTGTGTACTGCAAGTCATTAAACTGGACTGGCTTTGGCTCCATGCATGGTGAACAAGCTGTTCTTTTTAAAACAGTGATTTATTATCTTAGATTGTAGTAAATACTGCCCTAAGCACAGGAGTAACTCCAGTTTGCAGTGAGACAGTTTGTTTTAAGGTATTTGAAGACACTTTAATTGCTCTCTTGGTTAAATTATGTTCATTTCTCCTCACTGCCTTCTTGATCTCAAAGCAGGATATAACATATCTGAACATGGTTTTTTCTAGCCAATTGTGGTGCTTTTTCATCCATAGGAAGGTTTCTCCAGCTGTGCCTTTGTAATCTTCAAAATTTCTTCCATCTTTTCCTCTTCTTCCCCACCTGTTCGATCTTCTCCTTTTGTCTTAAAACTGTGCCAAATGCTTCCTAGAGTTCTTTCAAATGCAGACACCCCCCCTTTCATTCTGCTGATTGCCTGTGGCAGAGCAAAATATCATTTTTTTTTTCCTTGTCCAAGGGCCTTTGTTGTAAGCTAGCCCTCCCAGAATAGAAGAGAGAACTGTAATGCCATTTGTGGCTATGGCTGTTGCGGGGGGAACCCTTTCTTTTGCTCGCTGTCTCTAGAGTCCTTAGGGTTGTGGACTTTTGCAGAGAAGCTAACATTAACACGTGGTTTTTACAGCATCAGGAAAATATCTGAGGACTGAGATATCTGTAGGGGAGAAGCAAAGGGGGAGAAGCAAAGTGGCTCTTCTTACCAACCCTCTTATGGTTTGGGATTACATCTGCAAAAAGCCATACCAGACTTCAGAACTCAGCAAAACTGCGTTTCTATAGGTTTTTCCATTATTTTCCATTGTTTCCCCCTCGGTTACATGCCATTTTTAAGTATAGTGAGTTTTCCGGGAAATAATTCAGCTCACACGTTTTATGTTGATTTTTTGCATCTATGCCTTCAGCTTGATTTTGAAGATCCATGAGAGAAGGCTCAACATGGGCTGAAAGGTTAATCTTCTCTCTGGCGTCCAAGAGTGCCAGTCCACTGCGCTTGCTGGGAATATCATCCTCGTGGCTGGAAGCTCTGCAGAATGGAGCGCTCCTTCGCTATCGGCACCTATTAGTGGGCAGGGAAACGGTGGGCTGGAGCTCTGTGGGGAACCGCAGGTGCCTGTGGACCTGCTGGAGAAGGATCACCTTGTTGCAAGGTGAAACAAGTGACCAGTGACATGCTTAACTGGTTTGCAGCTTTAAGAGTTTGGGATATTTTTGTTGAAATGAAGTTATGTTGGAGGCAGTAAGTCTCAAGAGGAGAGGCAGGTAAATGGCCCTCGGTNGCACGCCGGGCACGAATCCGCTTTTCGGACAACAAAGTCACCCTGCCCTTGCCCACGGCCTGCAGGGTTAGGCAGTACAGATGAAGAAAAGAACTGGTGTTTCCCCTGGCAGCGCTTGCTCCGGGCTTGGTGAAGCTTCTTGTTCCTCTGTAGTGTTTCTCCCAGGAGCAATGAAAGCTGGGGCAGGGTCGGGGTTTACGTAGCCCTGCAGAGGAGCAGCCTGTGAGGGACGACTCTGCAGTGACACCCTTCAGCTGGAGCACCCCCAAGCAGCCCAAATCCGCTGTTCAGGGTCNAATGGATTCCTTGTTTTGCTTTGCTTGTGCGCGGCTTTTGCTTTACCTGTTAAACTGTCTTTATCTCAACCCATGGGTTCTCTCACTTTTACCCTTCTGATTCTCTCCCCCATCCCACCCGAGGGGGGGTGAGCGAGCGGCTGGGTGGTGCTCAGTTGCCGGCTGGGGTTAAACCCCGACACCACCCTGCGAGGAGGGCACCGATAACCATGGGAGTCAGGGAGGCTGCGTGGCACTGCCCTTCTATGGGTCTGGAGGTAACTTGATTTTCTTGTGGTTCTGGGCAAAAAAAAATCAAAATTAGGGTAATTAAAGTTCAAGGAAGGAAACCAAAGACAAGCCAACCTGCTTTCTTTTGCATGGGACAGCATCTGGCAAGGAGGGTCACAGGAATAAGATAATCCCATGAAAGAACTGCTGTCGCAACTTCAGGAGCCACCATTGGGAGACCCTGCGACCTGGAGTGGCACACGTGAGGCTCAGTTTCTGCTGTATCCACTCCTTGGTAAACATCACACTGTGTTTGGGAAAGGACAAGTACATTTAGGTAAGTGCTCAAGTAAACAAAACATCTACAGTGAGCTGTTGTTTGTAAAGCAGCTGCCAAAAGCACAGGCACAACCTCATTTGACTGAATTTTGTGGCTACCTTTGAAGAAATAGTTCCCTGGAGGCTCAAAACTATTCTCTAAGGTGACAGAGTGGCTCTTCTGGGGGTGTCTGACCTCTGCTGTACCAGTGACTTGAATTTCTATTGCGCTCTTGCCAAGAAGTCAGGCGAGGTTTTTCCTCCCCTGCAACTCTCTAAGTGAGAGATGGATCAGGTTATTTCTAACAAGTGACCACGGCCATTTTAAATGGCTCCCCCTTTCCATCGGTGTCTTCTCAACTAGTGATGAGGATGAAATCGGCCGGGGGTAATCCGAGGGCAATTCTCAGATTTGACAGATGTGCCAGGATTTTAATCTGTGGGAGTCCGCAGTCTGCACGTCTGTCTGCACTGACTGCTCCCTACCCCAGTATATCCCACTAACTTCAGCTGTCGAGCCCTTTCCATGCTGTTTGTTGGCCTGTGCCAAGGTAAAGTAGGTCAGCTAACTTGGAGACCATCTCTGGTTAGCCTCCAGCAAGGTTACTGGTGCGGTTTTGGCCACCGGAGGGCTCCAGTTTTATTTCACAAATATGACAGAATGATACTAAAAATTACCATTGTAGTGGGCCAAAAGAGGGGGGTCTGAAATCCCGCAGAAGGCTCATGCCATATCCTAATGCTTGGGCATGCAAATTGAAAATGGGATGTCCAGCTTCCTGCATCACAAACAACCAAGAATCTGGGACACTTGCTTAAAATTATTCGGGTCATTACAATGATTTTCTCAGCCTCCCGAGGTCTGTCTCTGTGCCAATGCAGCAAGGATGTGCTCATAAAATCCCTTTTTGTGTGAAGGAGAACAGAGGCAGGGGGGTGTGTACAGGGAGAAGACCACGGGAGAAGCAAAGATAGATCCACGCCACTTTTATCGAGGGCTGGGCAGGAGTAGGAAGGGAGGGAATCCCCAGATTGCACCTGCTTGAATTTGTTAAAATTCTGCCTTTTTCTCTCTCCTCCCCCCATTGATGGACCAGTGCAGCACAGGAGAGAATCAGAGAGGAAGCTTTTATTCACTGCAGAGCACTGCAATGAATTCATTGCGTGTCCTTGAAGGAACCCCATGTTTTGTAGCTGACCCTGAGCTTTAGCATCAGGAAAGCGCTTTTTTTCTTCTTTTTTTTCCCCCTCCCTCAGCTCTAGTCCTATTTTTAGAGCTTGCCATTTTCTCAGGGGCTTCACAGTCTATTTTTAAAAGACTTCACAGGCTGCCAAACCATTGTTTTTTTCTCTAGGGTGGTGTCAACATGGTACCTACAGTAAACGTGTCTAACATTTGCAATAGGTATTGTTTTAAAGCAGAAAAACATTACTATTGAATGTGAAAAATGGTTTTGCAAATACAGTCCCACTGTAAAGTGCTTTATTTCCACAAAGCATCCTTTTGCTTGCCTCATGACTTTCCCCTTTTCTGAAACACCGTTGGTCTGACCGTCAAATTGCTCACTGCTGCATGAACCTGATCTGTACATTATTAGATCATCTGGAGTGCCTGTAAATCAGGTTTGGTCCAAGTCTTGCAGCATGTTTAATGTTTTTATAAAGCTCTTTTTCTTGCCTTTTATATTGGGAATGACTTAAAGAGCCCAGATCTGAAAGCAAGGTAAGGAAGAGTTTGGAGGGCTTAAAATATGATCAATAGCAAATATTAGTAATAATCATCATGATATCATCAATTTTGGTGGAATTTCTCAAAAGAATACGGGATAATCACAGCTTCTTTTTAGCTGTGGGGAGGAAAAGAAAAAAAAAAAGGAAGAAGTCAGGAACAGTTATGTAAAGATGTGGGAGCAGATGTACTGCTGGTGTAAGTTGGCACTGCTCCACCGATGTCAGTCTAGTTGATGTGGGGGAACGTTTGTCTCAGATGTACCAGTGAGCTTTGGTGGCTTCATTAGCTACCACACATCAGCTTAACACAGTATCTGCCCATGTCATGCTCTGATCCCCTCACAAATGTGAGACAATGTCTATATTAAATCTCTTTCATGGATGCTTAAGCCAATCTCGCTTCTATACTGCCTGCTGGAGACCACACTGCCCAAGAGGACAATTCCTGCTCCACAACCCATGTGCAGTCATTCCTTGAGCTGTAATAGCTCAGATGTGCCTTTGAGCACCAAATTTACAGGCCATGGACACGTGCAGAGCACCTCCTCGAATAGCTTCTTGTGTGAATGCCATGGGAGGACTGAGGGAATGTCTCCATGGGAGGTGGTGAGCCACCCTTCTCCAGAATTGCAAGGGCATTTAGAAACCTAAACGTTCTTGTTTCAGTAAAGCCTGAAATCATACATACTTTTGCACATTCGAACCCTGGTGTGTACTGTGGATGCTGGGTAAGGAAATAGAATCATAGAATCAGAGAATCGCTAAGGTTGGAAAAGACCTCTAAGGTTATCGAGTCCAACCGTCAACCCAACCCCCCCATGCCCACTAAACCATGTCCCCAAGCGCCTCATCTACACGTCTTTTAATTCCCTCCAGGGATGGGGACTCCACCACTGCCCTGGGCAGCCTGTGCCAAGGCCTGACCACTCTTGCAGGAAAGAATTTTTTCCTAATGTCCAATCTAAATCTCCCCTGGCACAACTTGAGGCCGTTTCCTCTCATTCTATCACTAGTTACTTGGGAGAATAAAAATATAATATATAATATATTATAATATAATAAATAATGCAAAGTACACAAGAATGTCTCTGTTATTTGCACAGTCCCTGCTCTGAGTCCTTTCTCTGAACCATGAAACGTCCAGGAGCTTCACGAGCTGGTGGTATTCATTTCAATTATAAACCTCCAAGGGATTTCTCTTCCATGAATTTGTCCAGCTGCCTGCTGAACCCTTGTAAACATTACCAGCCACAATATCCTGCAGCGAGGAGTCCCACAACTCGGCTCTTCCATGTGGAGAGTCACGTCCTCTTGTTTGAACCTGCCCCTTTATTTGTTGTCTCCTCACTCTTGACTTCAGTGGATTGCTTGATGGCTGTAAATTGCCTAGCACTCAGTTTCAAGTTCACAAAAGGCCCATCTCAAGTTCACCAAGAGACCTGTGAACTTTTGTGAACCTAACCCAAGACTTGTGTTTGTAACCAAACCAGAGGAGTTTTGCCTAGGTTTGCATTTCATTGCAGATGCCTTACACTCTTCTTATACTCCCTCTGGGCAAAGAACGATCATTTAGAAGCCCCCAAGAAAATTGCCTGACTTCAAATTATTTTGGCACCAGCCCTCTGCACCATACCCCGAACTCTGAGAAGCCACCAGTTGTGGTTCATGCTGTTGGAAGCTGAGCTGGTTGGCTGGTTTTGAAGGTACAACTGCCATAGCAGATGTCTGTGAGGTTAGCAGGGAATTTATTCAGAGCTATGCAATGTCTTGGACATTAGGAAAAAATTCTTTACTGAGAGAGTGGTCAGGCCTTGGCACAGGCTGCCCAGGGCAGTGGTGGAGTCCCCATCCCTGGAGGGATTTAAAAGACGTGTAGATGAGGCGCTTGGGGACATGGTTTAGTGGGCATGGGGGGGGTGGGTTGACAGTTGGACTGGATGACCTTAGAGGTCTTCTCCAACCTTAGTGAGTCTCTGATTCTATAAACCAGACTGTCTTTCCTTGGAGGGAATGGCAATCAAGAGCACGCTCACACGCTTACCCACATCTGCACGCTAACATGCCAGTGCTTCGTGGTGACCCAGGAGCGGAGGAGACAGCCTGTCTGTCACACACCAACTCTCCCGTGCTGCTTTACCCCACGGCCTGTGCCAGCTCAGCGGGGCTGTTGACTCTGTCTGCACTGCTGAACAGTGGAGGTGTTTCATGAATAGATGAACCTGCTCTCTTCATAGGGGAATAGGGCTGAGCCTCCGTCTTGGGCAGATCCTTTTAGATACACTTCATGACCCGTGCCCGGTCAGCAGTCCTAGGTGGCTGTTGTACTTCCAGTGCAAACTGGGTATCAGCAATTTCTGAAGTAGTGGTTTGTAGGAGGCTCAAAGTCTGATGGGAATCAAAGGGTTGGGACAGGAGGGATAGGAATAATTCACTCTTTATTTTCCGGGGAAACAATACTATGTTAGACTTCGGTGTTGCAGCGAAGATGGCTGAACAGAGAGAAAGCTGTAAACCCTCAAGAAGTTTCCTCTAAAGTGTCTGTCAGAGCTAAGCATCTCCACCATGTGCTGAAGCAGATGTGAAGGACCCTTGGTCAGAGCCTGTGAAGGCTCTGCAAAGATACCAGCACGTAATGGGATTTGAGCTGCCAGCTCCTTGACTTCTTTCTCTGCCCCTAGAGTAACTGCATTAATTTTTATCTTTAAACATTCCTGCTACATGAAAAAAAAACCACAAATGGTACCAGCTCTGAGTCATGCCAGCATATTTGTATGCTGGTGTATTTAGGAGTAAAGCTGTTGGAGTTCAATAAGTATAAAGCAGCACTTGATAAGTGAAGTAGTGGTAGTAGGAGGCTATTTAGATAAGGGGAAGGGAGGTGTGGTATGCTGTCAGTAAGTACTTGGCACCTTGCAGTATTGGCCCCAAATGAGGTTGGCCAAGGCTGGTTTTAAGCCACTGGATTTCCTACAAGTTAAATTCCTTTCCTCAGACTTGAAGGACATATCAGTGTTATCTGACGGATGGGAGGCAGATTTAGGTAATGAAGTGTACTTTGCTGTGAATCTGTTCTTATCACTAAGAACCATTTGAAGACCATATCTACTAAGTGGGATGACTCATATATCACCTCTGTTTGTCCTTTTCACCTCAGGCTGTGGTTGCACAATTAATGACCGCTGATACGGGATCGGTGCAGTATTGGATCACCCAGCAGGACCAGCTGGGTCTGAAACAAGGTATGGATGTTTATCACGTTTCTGCTGAACTACAGATAGCACACATGGTAGTTGCTTACAGTAATTGCAGGAAGAAGGACAGCACCTGCTCTGACATAAGGCTTGATGGGACGGAGTTAATCTCACTTTGGGGCGCGTTTGAATGGGCTTAGTGACTCTATATGCTTTTGCTATGTGGTTGTGCGACTTTTGCTTTAGCACCAGGAGCCTTAAAAACAAATTTGCAGTGTCACAACACAAGGTATATGTACTATTCTAGTGCCTGTAGTATAATGGGTCTGTATCAGAGATACATTTGAAGCATGGGTGAGACATCCCTTGATCTGTAATGCCCTGTTTTTGAGGGCATTACATCAGTTTTACAGTCTCTTGCTGGACCATGCATACACGCTAGCACTGGGGCGTTGGTTTAGGGCCATCCTTAAGCGATGGCATAGCTGTTGCCCCCCAGCTCCCTACTTGCTTTATTCCACAAAGAAATCATCCCTGTGACCAGACCAGCGCTCTTCCCATTCAGTCCTGGTTTCCAGTCTCTCTTTGGCAGACAACTGTACATAACCCAGAAACTCACTTGCTCCCCTGAAGTACAGGAAAGAAGACTTTAATTCCGTTTCTAACCAAGCTCTTTGTTCAGATCTGCGTGCAAACCACCCCTGCTTGTCAAACTGCAGTTTCTGGGTTACTGCTCTGCAGAGCCCTTGCTGGTGTTTCAGGGGAATTGGTTAGCTTCTAGGTAATGGGTTACCTCTGATTCCGGCTGCTAAAGAGCATGGAAAGAAGCTAAAAATACGTTTCAGCCGACACCTAATGTCACTTCTCCACGTGAGTGCAGTTGCCACAGGGATGTTAAGCAAGTGCCCAGGGGAGGGGACATAACCCTTATTTTTGTGAATAGAGGGTGAGATGCCCATGAGAAAAATCCCTCTGTGAAAAGGCTGTGGAGCCCGGTGCTTTGATGTCTGTGTTGAAAAAGCATGCAGCTAAATACTCACAGATTTAGACCAACCAATCGTGTGTGAATGCTATTTTTGGAAAGCACAGCACAGAAATATGGCACATGCATTACATGTGAATCGGGAAAGTGCAATCTATTTTTGGAGCCTGTTTGCATATGTGCTGAGTCAAGGTTTGCACACAAAGCCTGTACCTAACATCTCTTATATCTGCTTTAGCAAGGTTGTTAGCTTTCAAGTAATTTGTGGGTCCCACAAAATCCTTTCTCCCTCTGATTTTACTAGCATCTCAGCATTTCAGGGAGATTAATTAGAAAAGCCAAAAAATTAATTGAGAAAGAGAGCCATAAGAAAAGGGGAAACAATTTATAGTTGAAGGGGGAAGGGTTCTGCAAAAATAATAGTGAGGTAAGTGCAGAAAGGCCAGAAAAGCATTAAAAAGTATGGAAAGGCAGTAATGGCTCTGAAAGAAGGTGGGAAATTTACACCTTATTCTATCTTTGCTAAGGCAAACCTATATATAGGGAGCAGCCCCTAGAGAAAACAGGCATAAGAGAAAGAAACTGGAACAGCACTGCGTGAATTACAGCCAACCCTGGCTTTGTGGGCATGGAAGAAAAGCCCCTAGGTTACTAGGGCCGTGAGGCTACACAGCAAAGGGATGCTAGCTGAGGGTACAAGACTGTGGCTGGAGTTGGTCTCAGCGGATGGACTTCATTCTGCAGGACTCAACCTTCTGCAGGCTGCCTTCCAGAGCCGTGCTGCTGTCCTCACAAACGATGGAAACTAAAATAGAGGTCCCTATATGGTCAGAGGTTTTGCCTAGCAAGGGAGGTTTCATTATCATTATTTATTATGCTTAGACAGGTTCACTCTTC
>VZTQ01009924.1:177108-187589 GCA_013400755.1 Pelecanoides urinatrix | reverse complement strand
AACGGCCTCAAGTTGTGCCAGGGGAGGTTTAGGTTGGACATTAGGAAATGCAAGAGTGGTCAGGCCTTGGCACAGGCTGCCCAGGGCAGTGGTGGAGTCCCCATCCCTGGAGGGATTTAAAAGACGTGTAGATGAGGCGCTTGGGGACATGGTTTAGTGGGCATGGGGGTGTTGGGTTGACGGTTGGACTTGATGATCCTAGAGGTCTTTTCCAACCTTAATGATTCTGTGATTCTATGATTCTATGATCAACTATTTCCAGGAGGCAAAGACCTCAAATACTGGAGACAATTAGGCTGCTGCAGACTGCTGTGGTCATTAGGGGGGACTTTAGGTCCTTGTCTTCTCCTGCCCTGCCATGGACACCACTGTCCTCCAGTGCTACAGTTTACCTTCTGCTGGTGGAAAGCAGCAGCACAAATCTGCGGAGGGGATGGGAGTGGTGCTGATGGGGAGGCTCTGGCCACTCAGGTCTGGAACTGGAGAACCTTCTTGGTCCCGTGTGCACGAAAATGGGGTTGCAGGCATGGAGAACCCGGTGCTAGCACACCAGTAAGCACACCAGCCAACCAGGGGGGCTGGAATGTGGCTGGGCAGAGGCCAGGGCAGGACTATTCTTTAAGAGCAGTTGGTCATAGCTTGCAAACATCAGGCTGCGTTATCACTGCCACTGAGAGCTGGATAAAGCACGACATAGAGCTGGATAAAGCATGACATGGTGAGGCCGAGTGAGCACAGGACGCTGGGGCTGCCCGCCCAGTTGTCCTGACTTACAGCACACGGGTGAGCAGAAGGTGAACTGGGACATGGCACAACCTGAGCTGAACTCTTTCTTTTTACCTGCCCATTCCTACTTTCCAGCAAGTCTCCTGACTTGGAGGGTAGCTGTGGTATGAAACCACAAAGCAACCCTGCAGAGAACAGCTCTGCTCTCGGGAGGTGCACACGACCTACCTGCAGCTCGCTGGAGCCTTCCCACAGTTCAGGAAAAGGCAGGCTGGCTTGTTTGGAAGGACCAAGATGGATTTCTTGTTCAAATGAAAACCAGAAGGTAAGTGGAGCCAGGCGATATTCATAGCTTCCCCTCACACAGCTCTGTGGGGAAGGGAAGGTGTTTTTACACCAAACAAGATGGGAAGGACAGCAAGAGCAATCTGAGGATTGGCTTGTTGGTGGATGTCCAGATGAGGTCCAGAGCAGAAACGTCCTCTATCCTCCACATCAAAACCATCCCTGCAGAGCTTATAGTGATGTTTTAAAGCCCTTGTCCTGGTGAGGTTGGCTGTAGAGATTGACCCCAGTGCCATCTAGTGATCTAGAAGCATAAATAAGTGGTATTCCAGCCAAATGACCATGCCACACTGCAGCAGATGCTCTGCACAGTTGGGTCAGGAAAAGCAGAGGAGCAGCCCATGTTGATGAGGTAGATCTCCACTGAGTAGACAGCAGTTTCCTGAAGGCCAAGTCTAGTGATGTGCAGAAGAATGGTTGGACATCAGACGTGTGAACAGCTCAGCTGAGCCCTACAAAATCTGCACCGCTGCAGAATGTGCAGAGTTCTTGTGTTCCCAAAATGTGGGCAGCAAATAGAAACCCTTCTGTTGTAATCTACATGAAAGGTGACAAGCTCTATCCACGAGCAGCAGGCATTGGGTTTTATACATTCCCCCAAAAGCCTTCTGAGGTCGCGGGTGTAGAAGGAGTTGACTAATATCCTCTTGTGTTTCCCTCTGACGATGCTAGATCACCCAGAGGCTGCCTTTCAGGGGTTAGCGGTGCTTTCTGAAGCCCCTCAGTTGCAGTGCTGGTTCAGCTCTTGCGTAGCTGCTGTATTGTCTGTAGGACGGTGGGTAGAGGTCGCAGCAGCAAGGGGGCAAGACATTAGCCCTCTTTTCCTGCTCCCCTGCTGGGAATGGCACTGCCACCATGTATCCTCGTACAGCCTGCTGGGGAGGCACGAGGAGCTTCAGCAGTGTAGGGTGGAAGAGCCTTGGAGCACGGGCTATAGAGGAAAAGGGAGCAGCAGTACCCTGACACAGTTAGCATCCCTCTTGCGCTGATAATACCACGTCATGCAGCAGGATACGGTGAAGATGTGGGATTCTTGCTGATCTCTGTAGGGGGGGCACTGTTGACTCAATTTGTTTATTCAGTTGCTAGAGTAATAGATGTCAACATAGAGACAGATGTCAACGTAAGAACTGACACATACCTGTAAACAGGGTAAGACACAGAATGAAGCATGCCTGGCAGACTGCCTCCCGTGTGTGCACTCCTGGTGTCTTTAATTCTGATGGAGCTAGCCCCATGTGGTCCTTTCGGGGCCCTTTTCTGCCTGGGTACGTGTGGTTAGGAAGAGTCTGTTAAAATGACATTTTTCTTCTTGTAGTCAGAGAAAATAAAAAGTGAAATCCACTCCATCAAAGAAAAAAACCATGGTTTGAAATACACATGGGATTAGGGATCTCAAGCCCTAGTCTTGAAGGTGAGCCTGAGTTTAAAAGCAGAATGGCTTAAAACAAGAATAAAAAATGCAAATGTTGATGTAATTTCCAAATTTGGAAAGTGGATACCAGCCAAACAAATGCCAACATAACAATGCCCACAAAACAAAACAAATCAGAATTCCCCTCCAATTTTCACTGTGTGCTAACAAAGGCTTGAACACATATCCAAAATCTGTGGAAAGGCAGAGGAAAATCATGCAGGTCTTCGCTTTTAAGCAGTTCTACTAGAAAACCTTTTTCATTTTGACACCATTTTGTTCTTCAAGCTGCCCAGAGGAAAAGGACCTGGGGGTGCTGGTTGACAGCTGGCTGAACATGAGCCGGCAGCGTGNTTCCAACCTTAATGATTCTATGATTCTATGATTCATATAACCAAACAGAGAACAGAAAGCAGCACTTTTCCAGATCTTAGTTTGGACTGTTTTCTGAGTAAAACCACTTAGGTTCATAACCTTCCTTTCTGCAACCATAGATCCTCAGCTCTGGAGCCTAGGTTGACTCTAAACGTAACTTGGAACTGTTGGAAATCTGAGCTGTCATTTCATTCAATACTCGGCTCATGTCCGGGAACTTTGATGAACCTAACCTGAGATTCATGCCTGTAATCAAATCTAAGCGGAGATCAGTTTTGCCTGGGTTTTAGTTTCACGTAAGAAGGTGCCCACCTTCCTACCTGTCTTCACCTTGACCAGGCAGTGGAACGTCTAGCTATCGCCTTGCATATCATCAGCAGCTTTTCGAGTTATATAGCCAGCCTCCTTGTCCTGAAACTAGTAACCCACTCATTTGTGCTTCATTCTCATAAAACTTGCTTATTCTGGTTAGTGTTCCCTGCAGCTGACGTGGTCGGCTCTGTTCGAGGAATGACTTTCTGCCCAGATGGTAGCAAGCCTGACAAGGACTCTTTTCAGAGCTATGTACAAATCATGCCGTCTTCTCTTGGATGGATTAGAGTCAACAGCACCATAATTGCAAACCCACGCACCCACCTCTGCAAACTAGCATTTCGGGACTGTGCAGGAAAACAGAATGCCTGCCTGACCCACACAAGCCTGCCATGCCAACAAACCTCACCGGCTGTAAGCAGAATTAGAGATAATAGATTATTAGCTTAATTCACATGGTGTTTCTTTTTTGTAGCATCAGAGCTGCTGTTTTCCACTGGAGAAACTGAGGTACAGCAAATCAGAATGCTTTTTAGAGGTCAGGCATACATCCAGGAACAGAACATTGGACAGTGACTGCACCGTGTGCAGAAGTGATGATCTTAGTGTTAATTCAGTGTCTCCTCTATTGCTTTGCAAAAATAACGTGAAAGAATAATTGTGTTTGCGTTCTCTCTGCTCTCAGATTGTCTTAACTGTCTGACCGCTTGTGTCTGAAGAAGTATGCCACAATCTCAGGGGACTTTATGGTGCTCACAAATAGGTGATTATCAATAAATTGCTATTTAAAATCCTAGTTACTTTAGCTTGCATAGATCAGATAAATAAATTGCATAGCCTGTTCTGTTTCTGGATTGCTGAATGTCTCAGACTCTTTCTGGTCTGGAAGAAATAGTCTCATCAATACATTTAAAATGGCCTTCCTTTGGATATTTTGAATGACTCACTTTGAAAGTACTGCTGCTTTGAACTGTCTGACCACTAGACTTTTTTTTTAAGCAATTGGTTAATTCACAAGGTTTAAAACCAGAGCTTGACTGATAGTTCTCAGAGGCAATGGAGCTCTTTGGTATAGGATTTTTGTTTTCAAAGCAAATGCCGCTCTTACTTGTGTTGATATCCGTGGTAAATGTGTCACACTGGGCACCTCTCTCTTGTGAGGACATGCTAAAATCCTCTGGTCCTTGACACACAGCATCTCTTCTAGAGCAAGAAGGTTTGAAATAAATAAGCAGTGAGCTTCCTAGGGTATCCTGGACATGCCTGGGGACTTACAGGCATGGCACGTGGCACTCTCCTGAAGCAGCAGCTGAAAGCCAAAGCAGGGACATCCTCGGCCATCTCAGATGGCATCAGATGTCCATGATTAAGCAACCAAACTGAGCCATGGAGGTCCCATTGATAGTCAGTGGAGCCGAGAGAGAGCTTCTGCTTGTCTGAAGCAGGCTTTGACTGGTGGTCAGCTGGGTCTAGGAGCCTGCACTGACTGGATTTCCTCCGATTGCAGACCAAGCTTAAACAACCAGCCTGCATTATAGGCAGTGTCACAGGCATGTTCTTCATCTTGAGCTCAATCTCTCCCCAACTGAGATAGCAAATGAGGTTGTGTAAATATAAGCCTGCCCCTGTTCTCATTGATAAGAGAAGGAGGAATGAAAAGAAGGAAGAATGAGCTTTGTAGACTGGTAGCAGTCTGGGGAAGATGTTTTGGAACATCCCTGCTGGGCATCCCATGCAGGTTGAAAATACTAGTTGGTACTTTGGTCAGGTGTGCACCCGGAATTTCATGTCTATAACAAAACCAGCTATAGCAGCCCTCTTTCAAGACTAGGGCTAAAATACACTCCACATTGTGAATGTCTGTTGCCTGTGTGTGGTTTTACACTGAGAATTATAACCTAGCAAAAAGTATATTGTTACCTGTCGGAGTTTGTCTGGATCAGTATCAGACGGCGGAGTGGGAGTACGGTCCCGGAGTAATGATGAGTCCCAATGTGGGTATGGTCATTCTCCTTTATTACAGCATAAAGCAACACTTATAAAGGCAGTAGCTTAGTACACGCGTTACGGGTAATATAATGATTGGTTACATACAATTGTTCACGCGCTTAAAGGCAACTTCTAATTGGTAATTACTTGCTGTCCACGCAGACCTTTAGACCACCCCTTGCCGGACTTAGTTCCTCATTTCATGCTTGCTTCATTAGTGAGGTTCCTCTTTTTATCCCGTCAAGGACAAGCCAAGGTTGCTGACAGCTCCTTTCTGCACGTCCCTGCTGTTGCTCAAAGCACGGGTTTAAAGCACGGGTTTAAAGCACGGGTTCAAAGCACGGGTTGCTCAAAGACATTAAATCATGTCCCCTTTCTGATAACCATTCTTCTACAGTTACCGTATGCATAGCATAAGTCACACCGTCTACTACATGTGATGGCAGTAAAGTAGGCCATTTTGAGCACTACACTGGTTTTGCCTGCTGGGTTATTTTGTCGTCTGAATATGTGAATAATATATGAACATTAACTAAGCTCATTTTAACTTTTGGGAAGAGGCACAACTCTGTGATGTGGTCTTAACATTTCGAGTGGAAGTAGCTCCACTGAAGCTGATGAAAATCCAGCGCTGTTTGAACCTGGTCCACAGCACGCACTCATCTCCCTTTGGGTAACAGAACTGGTGACGGCTTCTACTGTGTGGCATCTGTGTCTGCAAGTGGCCCATTAAACACCTCCATGGTTAAGAGCAAGAGACTCGAGTTGTTGTATAGGCACTGATCCAGCAAAGAGCACTTGAAGCACATCAGGAGCATTGTTGACTTCGTTAAGACTACGTGCATATTTAAAAAGCTGCTCGAGAACCCTGTTGGATCAAGCTTTACATATGTAATAAGGAGCCCTGAAGGTTGAGGTTCATCTCTGAACATAACTTTATTTGGCTTAAGCCATCCATCACATTGAAATAATGCTGTTGTTGGGCAGGAGATATAACTATTTTTATGTCTATGTGTAATATTTTCCCCTCTCGCTAAAGTGCCTTTCTGAGTGATAAATGTGTAGGTTTCCTGGTTCCCCAGGTCTGAAGGAGCAGAGGAGGCTGGCTGGGTGCGGTGCCATTTCCCTGTTTATACAAGCAGCGCTGATGGAATGGTGGAAACGGCCGGGCTGTGAACTGGTAATGATCAGCCTGCAGATGCCTTTTTGCAAGCTGATGCAGAGCAGGAACTTCTTGTTTACACATCTCACGATCTGCATCGCAGTGGCACCATGCTCCCATCTGTGCGTACAAACTGGAATGCTGCTCCCATGAGCAGTGCGCCCGGTTAACTCCTCTGATCGAAATGACCAGCTGAAACACAGCATTATTTATCCCTCTCAGACAGGGACAGATCTAAAACATCTGCAAACATCTACTCTGAGGCAAGCACGGTGGCATCTGATTGCTCCCTCAGCAGAGCTCTTCCCACTTCTTGCACCCATCCCGCATCTGTGTGACACTGGGAGGCGGGGGGACAGACAAGTTGCCAGCTCACCCCTGACATGTTGGTGATTGTCTGTTGGTCATCCAGTTGTTGCTGTCCCATCCTTAGAAGCATCCCAGGCTTAGCCTCTGCCCAGATGGGGTTTGCTAGATCCTTTTCCTCTCCTCATGACCCATCCGTTATTATTTCTGTTCTTTGGTGGATTTGGGCCTGCCAAAGAAGTCTTTGTTCGTTACCTTTTTCTGCTTGTTCTTTAATATTTTTTTTTCCTCCTTAAAAAATAGTTATTCTGCACTCCATGTCTAGCTGAAACAAACGCTGTCTTCTTTTTCCCTTACACCTACTTTTGAAGACCCAAAGAGCTGCCAAAACTCCAGTGTTCCCCAGCGTCCTTAAATGCAGTAAAGATGTTTTCTTCTTCAACTCTCTATCCTTTCTGCTCTCCTCTGACAAATGAAGGTGTCTTTTCAAATGTAAAACAAGCAGTTCTTTTTCTTTGTACTGGTGAGTGCTTTTGTATCAGGATTGCTCCCAGAGAGGATTGCCAAAATCTTCAGAAGAGTGGCCCCACTTTCTGTTTCTGGAGGCTTACATCCTCCTTTTAGAAGCAGCGATTTTATGTATCTTGCCCTTAGCTTGACAGTTTGTTGGAGAAAGCAAGGCGCTGGCTCCGAAGAGTACCTTCGTCAGCACCCATTGTGCCAGGCACTAGCAATCTATATTTGCAACCAGCTTTCACAAAGCGATGACTGTTTCTTTCTCATGAGACTTCTGCTGCTATGGAGGTCTGAGGAACTCATGTATACAGCCCCCAAGCCCTTCATTTACCAGTACAAAGACCACTGGTAGGAGTGATGTGTGTGGACCTGCCATGGTGGTCCTGCCTGCAGTGCAAATATTCTCTGCAGTGCAGAGCAGAGGTGAGGCAACAATCATTTGGTGCAAGTGGTGTTTCTGTGTGCATGTCTTCACCTAGCCCTTTATCCCTCTTCAGCTCAGCATCAGCCTAAGCTGTCTATGTAGTAAAGGACTTTCTTGGGGTTTTGGGAAACTTGTTTTCTACTCCAGGTGCAAGGCTGAGGTAGTTTCTTATGGCAACAGTGTCTTTACCACGTTTTGGTGAATATACAGACCATGATGCTCTGACCCTTCTTTCAGCTCATTTCATGATCTAATTCCCACTGAGCGTTAACACTGAGACAGAAATACCCTGAAGAACAGGAGGCAAACCTGAGTGTGTGCTGCTTGCATTGGGTCCAACAGCTCCCAGCACTTGAGTTGCTGGAAACATACAGTTTTTTGTAGATTCTGTTTTTTGCTTAGTGACAGGGGGCATATATTGTACTTTATTGCATGTTACTGTTTTAAGATACAATTTCAAATGATGAAAATTTTCACTGTAAAACTTGGGTTAAAATCCCAATTGTTTTCACGTGTTCAACTGTCTTACTCTAGGTGCCTGGAAATGAATCAAAGGAGCAATGGAATTTGAGTCATCCTATGGATATGCCATTGTAACCACCAAATCTCAGCATATGCCCAAACACGATCTTGTCTAATTCTCCATTCAGTTTTGCAGAGACTGTAAGTAGAACATGAAGGATGACTTTGACCCATTGTAGAGCAAATCCTGGTGAAGAAAAGTCTGTCTTTCAAAGTTTCACTTTGAGGGGAGTAAAACTGATACTTTGGAAGGTGATTGTGAAAAATCTATGGGAAGACAGGATAAGTCTAGTGAAATGTGGGAGCAGGTCACAAAGTCCTTATGCACATACAGTTTAACAAGCCAGCACAACCTTTTTGCACTTTTTCTCAGCTTAAGAAAACCTGCTTGAGGTTTCTTANCTCTGGACACGCTCCAGCCCCTCAATGTCCTTCTTGTCGTGAGGGGCCCAAAACTGAACCCAGGATTTGAGGTGCGGCCTCACCAGTGCCCAGTACAGGGGCACGATCCCCTCCCTGCTCCTGCTGGCCACACCAGTGCTGATACAGGCCAGGATGCCGTTGGCCTTCTTGGCCACCTGGGCACGCTGCCGGCTCGTGTTCAGCCGCTGTCGACCAGCCCCCCCAGGTCCTTCTCCTCTGGGCACTTTCCAGCCGCTCTTCCCCAAGCCTGGAGCGGTGCCTGGGGTTGTTGTGGCCCAAGGGCAAGACCCAGCACTTGGCCTTGTTGAACCTCATCCATTGGCCTGGGCCCATCGATCCAGCCTGTCCAGGTCCCTCTGCAGAGCCTCCTGCCCTCCAGCAGATCAACACTCCCACCCAGCTTGGTGTCATCTGCACTGGATTCACAGCTGTACAGTGCTCGTTCTTCCTACACCTACACTGAAGGCCTCCTGTCCCTAATCCTCCTGCTCCCCCACCCCTGAGAGTCACCCCTGCCCGTTTCCCAGCTCCCCAGGCTGAATAAGAAATGGGAAGCGCAGCCTGAGATTCCTGCAGCCTTTCTGCTGTGCTCATCACTAGCTCGCTCCCTCCTTTGACCCTGAGAAAAAGGGGTGAGCGTAGCTCTGCTGGCAGTTCCCATGCTCCAACTCTTGTCATAGACCCAGAGGAGAGAGATACAGGGTTCATTTTACCTGGGGAGGTGGTAACTCCCCATCTTACTGTCTGCAAAATATTCATCTTGCAGTGGAATTTGAAGGATTAGATTTGGGGGCTGATGTAAGTGGCTGATGATGCTGGAGCTACCCCCAGAAGAGCAGCAAGCCATGGACCCAACTGGGTGAGGGGATCATGTTTGTCTGCCGGGGACTGACAACACTCTGCTGTTGTGGTCTGCCAGTCTGATACTCTCTACAGAGGGTGCTTGCAATGGGAAGCTAGCCTGCATGTGTTACTTACTTCCTCTTCATGGTCTGGCAGACCAAAAAACCTTTGGGAGTGCACCAAGAGTGTGTATGTGTATTAGAGAACTAATATTCCACAGGCAGCATCTGAACTCTCTGGGTGAAAGGCAAGAGACAAGGTCCTTTGCGACAAGTCCTAAGGCTAACTGGGAGCTAGGATGAGAACGTAAATAATGGTTGTCTCCAGTAGAGTTATATTAGAATATAAATATNAGCTCCCAGCACTTGAGTTGCTGGAAACATACAGTTTTTTGTAGATTCTGTTTTTTGCTTAGTGACAGGGGGCATATATTGTACTTTATTGCATGTTACTGTTTTAAGATACAATTTCAAATGATGAAAATTTTCACTGTAAAACTTGGGTTAAAATCCCAATTGTTTTCACGTGTTCAACTGTCTTACTCTAGGTGCCTGGAAATGAATCAAAGGAGCAATGGAATTTGAGTCATCCTATGGATATGCCATTGTAACCACCAAATCTCAGCATATGCCCAAACACGATCTTGTCTAATTCTCCATTCAGTTTTGCAGAGACTGTAAGTAGAACATGAAGGATGACTTTGACCCATTGTAGAGCAAATCCTGGTGAAGAAAAGTCTGTCTTTCAAAGTTTCACTTTGAGGGGAGTAAAACTGATACTTTGGAAGGTGATTGTGAAAAATCTATGGGAAGACAGGATAAGTCTAGTGAAATGTGGGAGCAGGTCACAAAGTCCTTATGCACATACAGTTTAACAAGCCAGCACAACCTTTTTGCACTTTTTCTCAGCTTAAGAAAACCTGCTTGAGGTTTCTTACACTGGCGGAGTTTTCTTATCCACAGTGGGAGTTTGTTTACGGTTACACATTTGTAGAAGGTGTGAAAGAGCTTTTGTAGAAAAGTTGCTGGTAGTGAGGTAATTAAAGGCAGGGTGATGAACGTGACAGGCCTGCCGTGCTAGCTGTCATAGAATCATAGAATCATAGAATCACTAAGGTTGGAAAA
>VZTQ01009924.1:160110-174782 GCA_013400755.1 Pelecanoides urinatrix | reverse complement strand
CCCTCCTCCACTGCTGGGGGGTAGGACAGCCAGATGGTGTTCCATACACCATGTGTAGAACAGCCACTAACTCATCCTGAGATTCGATGCAGAGATACATGACCAGTTTAAATGCTGGGACATGCTACAGAAACAATACAGCACAATTGTGATTACAATGGTCTTTGCATACATCAGGTCAGTCTGAACTGGAGATATAAATGTATGTATCTATGTATGTGTATATATATACACACACCCCTTTTTGTCTGCAAGCAGCTAATGTGACTGGCTATGCAGCACAACTGGATGTTACGAGATTCTTTTGCTAGTGGTTGAATTCATGGCTTTGTTTTGACAGGCGTCATCCTGAAAGAAGGTCTACACAGGACTTTGTGGTGGAAATTAATCAGTGCAGGTCTCCGATGCCAGATATTCAGACCCAAGTAGACTTCTGGAAAAAGGGTAAGGTGCAAAGAACCAGCTAGATGTGTTTTCCTTCCATCTGAGAATCAGACAGCAGTGCAAGCTGCAGGAATCAGGACAATCCACGTTCCTTTGGGAATCAGCTCTCTATGTATTTTGTCAGAATTTGAGAGTATATTGAGCAAGTAGCACAAATCCAGACTGCTACGTACCCCCTTGCCAATGATGCCAGAGGTTTCCCCTGCTGGAAATTTTTCCACTTGTGCAATTAAAGAGTTATTGTCCTCCTCCCTTTGGAATTATGCATTTATGCCACTCATCATTGAGTCTTGTCCTATCAGAAATGAGACCCATTTCTTTATCCCACTGAGAGTCCACTGCCAGAAATTTAATGAATATGCTCTTCCAGCTGAGGACGTCCCATGGATTTCTTTTTTCCCCAGCAAGAAGAATCTTTGTGCTGCTTATTCTCAGTCATACGGTCAAATTCATGTGTATGTGTTTTTCTCCTTCATACTAAACTCTTGCTTTCTAAACATTTATTTGCAAAGATGTTGTTATTACATCTTTTCACTGTAAGTTGTCCTGTGTCTGTTTTCTACGTGATAGCCTTTCTCTATCTAAAACACCCTAATGTGTTTTAAGCAGCTTTATAAGGCAGTATAGCAGCTGTCAAGGGGTTAATGTTTTCCCTTCTGCAGCATGTAACAGAAGTCAGAGAACAAGAAGCCCAAAGGAGAACCTTTGTGTTCAGTACATAAACAAACAAACAAACAAAATAGAGAAGTAAGTGGCAGTGCAAGAATTTCAGCCAACTTTCACTGTTCTCCAGGGCAGTTACAAATCAACTGGAAAAATACAGGCAAATATTGTCATGCAGAGCATCCCTATTAGTGACAGATATGCTGAGCATTGGACCAGTCATTTACAAATCTTCCTTCATTTATGCTGCTTAGGGGGATTTGCTGAATTGATTTTAATTTCTTTTTTTTTTTTTTCTCTTGAAATACCTACCAGCAGTAATTCACAAATACCTTTCAATTCAGAGGCCAGTAAGAGAAGGTCGTTTACCATTTCTTTTAACACCATGCTTGGACTGATGGCATCGAGAACTGCGTGGAGAAGTAGTAGCTTTTATTAGGCCAGCTGATAAAACTGGAAAACACGGGCAAGCTTTCTGTCACAGAGTGCCTTCATCAAACTGAGTGCTATGTTCATTATCGTGTTACTCCAATGTAATACTACTGTAAATCTACAGAAATCAATGGAGTTACATTAGCATAATATTAGGGTACCCCAGCAGTAAATCAGGCCATGAGTTATTGTGGTTGATGAGCTGTGAAGAAGAGCTTTATTTCCTGCAAAGGTCAGGGTGATGGATTGTGCATCAAATTTTACCTCCTCTGCTAGATGTTTGTTTCTAAATGGCCTTTCACAAAACAGCAACGTAGGGCATATCTTACCCCTCCACACAAGCTGGAGCTTTTCTGAATTGAGTCTTGTGTCGATGGACGTGATCGTTTACAAGCGCAGATGTAGGTCCTTCCATGCCAGTTGGCATCTGTGCCCGAGATCGCTGCTGGTTGGTCGAGCACAGTGCAGATGTAACCAAATTATCTGAGGGCAAAAGCGTAGAGAAACAGTCAGAATCTCCTGTACCTCACCTACCACCAAGGATCAGCTCTGAAATTGGGGAAGGGTTTTGTTCAATATCTCCTGCTCAACCTCTGCCATTTTAAAACTGGATGTTTTATAATGCAGTTGCCCTAACTTGCTGGAGGAGGAGAACCACTACAAGCATAGTGTTCACATGCAGGTCCACACTCACTCTTTCATGCTGTCTGGGTGGACTGGGCATGGGTAAGGCTGAGCCATTGCTACCTACTCTACCAGCAAGTAGTCTACCAGATCTTGGTCCTTCTTTAGCACTGGGAAGATACTTTGAGCCAGAGCTGCCCCTCTGCTACGGTCACTGATCGGAGGGGAAGTGCGTGGGTAATGGGGCTCCATACCTGACTCATGTCATTTCCTGACCTCAAAGTGTAATTAGCCCCGTCTCCCAAGTGTCCCTGGTGGATATGCAACACATTCAGTTTTACACTCCTTACCAGTGTCGGGGTTTAACCCCGGCCGGCAACTGAGCACCACCCAGCCGCTCGCTCACTCCCCCCGGGTGGGATGGGGGAGAGAATCAGAAGAGTAAAAGTGAGAGAACTCGTGGGTTGAGATAAAGACAGTTTAATAGGGAAAGCAAAAGCCGCGCACGCAAGCAAAGCAAAGCAAGGAATCCATTCACCACTTCCCATCGACAGGCAGGGGTTCAGCCATCCCCAGGACAGCAGGGCTCCATCACACGTAACGGGGACTTGGGAAGACAAACACCATCACTCCGAACATCCCCCCCTCCTTCTTCTTCGCCCAGCCTTATATGCTGAGCATGATGTCATATGGTATGGAATAGCCCATTGGCCAGCTGGGCCAGCCGTCGCGGCCACGCTCCCTCCCAGCCCCCTGCACACCTGGCAGGGCACGGGAAGACGAAAAGTCCTTGACTAGCGTAAACATTACCCAGCAACAACCAAACATCAGTGTGTCATCAACATTATTCTCACACTACATCCAAAACACAGCACTGTACCAGTTAATAGGAACAAAATCAACTCCATCCCAGCCAAAACCAGGACAACCAGGTAGTTAAAGAGGATTTCAGCAACTAGGAAGATGAGACAGCAGCGCACGTGGATATATTGTAGTGATGGTGACAGGGAGATCTATAGACAAAATGAATGGGAGTAAAAAGAGAGTTCAGGGAGAAAGATGATGGCAAGGTAATGGATCACAGAGATGAACGTGAGTTCCAAGTGCGGGAAGCCAGTGGAGCTTGTACAATCTATTTGCTCTACGGAGATTTTTATGGTTTGAAGGCATTTAGCTGGTGGAAGCTTTGAAGAAAAACAATGTTTACTAAGTCAGGCAGACAGAGACACCTATATTTGAGGGGAGTGAGTATGTGAGCAGCAAAGTTAGATCTAACAGGCTTAAATTCCACGCTGATGACTAGAGTGGCCAGGCAAAAAGGACCTGGGATGTTTGGGTAAAGATAAGTAGGATGAAGCTTTCAGATTTCACATCGTGAGATGCTATAAATGGAAGGAATTCTCTGACTGATATAAACAGCAAGTATAGGTGACTAAAACTGAAGGAGAGAGAAAGGATTAGGATGGATGTCCAGAGATGGCATGAAATGTAAAGGTTCATCCCACTTGCCACACAATGCTCCACTCCTTCTCCTGCATGTGGATTTCTTGTTGAATACTGAGCCCGGGCTCCTGGACTCTAGGAATAATGCCTGTAGGTGATGAGCCTGTGTCTCCGTGGTGAGGTCTGAGAACACACATTCACATTTCTTCACAGTGGGTATTTTATTTTTACAACCTCCTTTCGTGATCCTTAAAGGCATTACAAGACACAGCTTGGGAGTGTTAGTCTACGGAAATTGCTCCTGCAAGTCTGACCTCAAGCCTTATGACTGTCCAAACCAAATATAAACCCCATTAATTCTTTTATTATTATTATTTTTTCTCAGCCACAAAAGTGCTCAGGAGCCCAGATCAGTAAGCCCTGGAATTCAGGCTGAAAATACAGCAAACTATTCAGACTGCTTCCTTGACAGGTCACAAGGAAGACAGAGATCTTTTCCTTTGTGTTTAAAACATTTCTACAGTGTAAAGACTTTTAAAGAACATTAACACTGAAAAACAGAGGTCTGAAAAGTTGAGAAATGCCAGAACTAGAGTCATTTGTGCTACACAGAGGTTTCAAAACCTTTGCAGTGGGACAGAAGTAAGCTGTGGGACAGTGACCAGGGATGTGGGAGACCTGGAGATGAGGTCTTGCTCTGCCTTCTCCAGCACCCTCTCTAAGTGCCCCAACCCCAGAGCCATTACTGTCTCTCACTCCTTCCTCCTGCAGCTGCTCCACTTTCCATAAATAATTAAATATTCATTGAGGCAGGGACCTGAACCTCAGTTTCCCACATCCTGTGTGAACGCCTGAACAACAGCACTGTCAAATCAATCTCTTGCGAAACACTCTCCTCTCTCAGCAAGTGTTTAAGTATTTATGCAGGTTAGATGCGCTCTAGCAGGGAAAATTGTGAAAGATCTGCCCTGGGGTAGAAAGTACCCGTTGGATGGGGAGAGGGGCTTTGCTCACACGTGAGAGAGACAGGAGACTCAGGCTGAAGTTCCCTGCCTAATCCAGGTGTTGAGAAATAAACCCACTTGTTTCGTACGTGGTTGGTCAACACCCCTTTTTACCAGCGTTTTCCTCCTGGATCCAAAAGCTCTGTCTCCCCAGGGCTTTCACTGAATGAAAACGTTCCCCTGAAAAGTTTCTTTTTGTCATAGCCACGTTTTCTAACAGCAAGCCCTTTGCTGAAAACTCCTGAACAAGCAATACAAACTAGGACTTGCTGCAGCCTGGCACTCCAGCGAAATGAACAGCAAGCAACACACGTGAGCTAACCATCCTCTGCTCAAGCCTTCTGCAGAGAACAGAAACGTCATCCTTTATGGGGGAAGGCACAGGGGGGGATACGAGTTTTTATCTCCTGGATTTCATATCTGTGCCTGGAAGGAGAGCACGGCTTAAGGGTTAGAGCTGTGGTTGCAGACAGACGGACTAAACACAGACTTGGCGTATCCTGAGAAACAAAACAGGTAAGAGTCAGCTCAGTCGTATCAGTGACTGGGTTAAATTTCCAGCTTTGCCTGTAATGACCTCATTTGCAAAGCAGGATGCTGCCTCCCTGACTCCTTCAAGCGAGGGCAGGGGTTTTGAGCTGTAATAAAGGTGGTGAATTGCATTCAAGCTACTTAGAAGAAGAGATGAAAGAGGATGCAAAGTTGTTCACCTCTGTCTAAAGACAACCAGCGTTTCATTTATGGCTTGTATCTGACTGTAGCTGTGTGTCTGTCGTGTCTAAACTGAGAGACTCATGGGTTCTGCCATGGCCACCAGGTTTGCAGATTGGCTAGAAGGAAGAAAGCAAAGTGAGGAAAGGAAAAGGAGATATTAGTGAAAGGAGATATTAGTGAAAGGAGATATTAGTGAAAGACACACTAGTAATGCAGAGGACACTTTGAAAGAAATTTCATGCGGGATAACAGAAACTAACAGAAACCTTTTAGCAAATGGAGCTAAACTCTTTTACAGCTTTTCCCTGGGAAAGGCACTGGAGACGAAACTCATATGTTGCGCAGCAGCATGCGGCGTGTCCCAATCCACCTTTTGGCCGTGCCTCAGAAGGAGCTACATCTGGACTCCTTAGCACCTATCCTCCCTCACCATGTCCCCGAGATCCCAGGGCACGGGCAGCTGTGTTCGGGGTCCCCAGCTCCCTCTGCAGCCGGGGGCTGGTTTGCCTGGGGGCCACCGGCACAGGCAGCCTGGGGACGAGGCAGGAGCACACGGCAAGATCCCAAAGCCAAGAGGCAGCGAAGCAGCAAGCAGCAGCGTGGCTCTCGATGGGTTTGCTCAGCCTCAGCACCGGCACTGCTGAAGGGAACAGCAGAATTGGGGTAGGAATGGGTGAGGAGGAGGATGGCAGCAGCAGCTGTCCGGGTGTGTGGGGCCAGGAGAGTGACAATTGTCAGGGCTTGAGCATGAATTAGGAGGTGGTGACAGGTAGGGTAGGAGTGAGAGGGTGGCACAGGGAGAAAGGAAGAGAGCGCCATGGAAGTACAGTATTGCCAGCTTGTTCTTATGAGGCTCAGGAATGAAATCACCGATCTTAAAACTTCATTGATCCCAAATAACACCGCAAATGGAGGTGACCCTTTGGGCACCAAGTAGACAAGTGCGCACCTGCAAAAAAATGTAGATCTGCCCTTGTCGTGGGTTGACTGTAAAGCTAGAAAGTGCTTCTCTGAGGGTAGGGATGTCCTATTCTCCAGTTTTGAGTCACAATTCTTGAAAGGACCGTTGGAACAAAACAGATCAACCTGACCATCCTGGTGGCAGATTTTAACTGGGTAGTGAGCCCAGTCCCTGAGGTACCAGACATGCTGTTGGAGAGAGCAGAGCCTCAGTTCACACAGCATTGCCTCGGGCTTCCCACTTCGAGATTCAAGGCGTTCACGGGGATGCTTTGCACAAGCTGATGTTTAGCATGCCTGGAGACGGCAGTCTGATGGGGACCTGCTGGATACCTCCACCAGATTGGTGGAGGTAAGCAAAAAAGTCATGGCAAAAGGGAATACAGGGTATATTGAGTTTAACCTTGGGAAGGAGGAAGGAGGGGAGACTGAGGCTGCAAGCCAATCTGATGAAAATGTATAGAGGAACCAGGAGACAGTGGAAGAGGGTCTGCAGCAGGGTGGTGTAGGGAGGAAGGTGAATTTGGGTAAATAAAGACCCTGGGAAATGGAAGGGAAAGGCTGGGGCTGACAACTAATAGAGGAGGGTGCAGGGGAGAGATGGACTGTGCAGAGCTGAACCTTTGTATGGCTAAATGAAGAGCCTGGGGCTCAGAGGAAAAGCCCGAAGAGAAATTCAGGGTGTGCAAAAGAAAGATGGCAACGTTGGGAGCATGTGGGGCAAGAGGGGTCAGCTCTTGAAGGGAATGGCTGGATGCTACTGTGTCAGTCACAGTACTTTTACCTCCACGAGACTGAACAAAAGCTGAGAGAGAGAAGTTTTATCAGTCTTTTGCTGTTGGGAAATGCCTTTGAAACCTGCTGATAAAGTGTTTGGCGTATTCATCATCCAGGCGCCTGTGCTAGGAGACTAATATCTTCAGGCTCCTTTGTTCCCAGAAAAAGGGTCCTCTGGGATGGGGGCAGAAGGATGGGAGTGATTCAGTGCAAATAAATTAGACCCCTGCTTTGATTCAGCCGCTGGAGAATTCACTCCCCTTATGGGAAAACAGCGTCCTAATATAACACTAAGCTACAAATATCCCCTTCTCTGTTGTAACACAATACATCCCATACTTACTGGGTTATCTATTACAGCTGTTTGTTAATAGTGGTTAGTCCTTTTATTGGCATTATCTGCTTTGTGTAAACAAGACATGCAAACCAGAGACCAGAACAAAAGGCTTCCTAATCCAGACTAAATGTAAAACTGCCACACGTAGTCTTGTTCCCACTGATGCCAGTGATAACTTTCTTGCTGACTTTAGTGGGGGCAGACTTGAGGCTTTCTAAAAGAAAACTCCAGAAACAACATCTTCAGAGAACATTTTTCTCTCCCTCTCAGCCACAAAGCTGTTGCTGTTCTTCAAGGACAAATACACAAAGTCATCAGGAAAAAATGCTGTAACAGTGCTGCAAAAGTTCACTCTCCAGGAGAGCGAGTAAAGTATATTTCCTTTGAGTCTCAGGCTACACGTTCCCTTCAGAGAAAGCTGCAGAAGTGGGAACAGCTCTCCCAGGACCCGATGACAGTTGGTTTATAGGATGCTTTTTAACTCTCCTTAGAACTTTGAACTTCAAAGGTGTCTTTGAGCACCCGCTCTGAATTTCTCCTGCAGGTGGGACAAACTCGTAACCTCAGCAGGCAGAAGGCACTTGGTTGAGTGGTGCCTGGGCCTATGGCTGCAGGTCAGAAGACCATGTGGCAGGTGGTTCAGAGCCTCTTTTCAAATGGGCTGCAAGCGGTTGAGAGGGCAGCACTTAATTAATTCAACAGTGAAGCTTTCTGCACATTTTTTATGCTGCTAATAAACTGCTAACATTTTAAACCTTTACTCCTGAGGTTTTAATACTGTCAGGATCTACACCCACTTTTGCCAAAAGAAAAATTCATTACAGCTTTTTTGTTGAACTTGCATTCTCAGAAATCAACACACCAACTCCCCCTTCCCCCAGGAATATTCTGCCCTTCAAAACCCAGTTTCTCTGTGACAGACCTTGCCAGACCAGCATGGATTTATAACATTTTCTGCGTTTTCAACTTCTAATAATCCTGTCTGATGGTAGAAATTGTGGATCTTTTGGCATTCAAAGCTGTTATACGGCACTTGGGCACCTGGTATTCTCATGGAAGACTTGACTTGTGCTCTCTCATCATCCATGTCTGACCAGTTGTCGTTCTGTAACATAAAAACACACCTCTGGAGAATCAAGGGATTCAGGGGTGGAAGTAGTAAAAAAGGGAAGCATTTGCACATGGCAGGCTGGATACAGCAGGGGCAGGGGTTGTGGCAGAGGCAGAGATGCACCTAGTCACATTACATCTCAATTCTTTACATTACAGCGCATACTGCATTGGGTAGGAATACTGAGGAGAGAAAGGGGAATCACTATCCCTATCCCCTGTGCCCCCCTCCCGGTAGATCTATCCCTGCGTGAGAAAGTTAGATCTTTTCAAGAGGCACTGCAGAAAAATAGAATATGAGAGAAGAAAATTTTTGGTGCATAGGACAAAGCTGCCCTTAGGCAGTGTTAACTTGTCTTACTGACATTTAAATGGCCTAAATCAAGGTGACAGAGATGTTAGTGGCATTATGTGAAGAACTGTTCTGTAGGAATGAATTGTTCTTTAGAACAATTTATATTCAGCGCAGAGAATTAACGATAAGTGGGTTTAACATGAGGCTCACATGTCATCATTTTCCAGCTCTTATTATCTGTGGTGTGACTAATGCAAGATTACTCTTCATCTGTGCTCATGACTAACTTATCTCTGTCCTGTATCCCGCCGCAGAGCCTTGTTCCAAATTGCCACTTAGAACCTTAATTGCTGCTCCGTCTCCCAGAGGAACCAGGCACACGTGATTGTGTTCAGTCTCTCCTTTCCCATCCCGGGACAGCGTTTGGACATTTCTCAGAGAGAGGGAGACCACAGATTCCCCTCCTGGGGGAAACCAGCTCACAGGGAGTACTGCCTGCTGGCTTGCTTTTCTCTACCATTCTCTACACTGTGATTATTGTTTGAATGCTTTTAAATTCCTCAAGCCAGTCATGAGGATGGGCACAATTGCTCATGCATTTAATGTTGGATAAGAAAGCAGCTGATGAGAGTGCAATGAATCTACAGAAGACCAACGCAGAGTTGGAATGATTGACTTAGTTGACTTTTTTCCTTCTGCTGTAGGTTTTATTCTCCCAGAAGATGCTGCAGAAGCTATGTTATTAGATGCCAGACTGGNTGATTCTATGATTCTATGGTTATTCACTGCTCCAGGACAGAAGTAGTGAATGTGTTGGACCATTTCCACACTGAGTTTCATGATAAAAGGATATTTGTACATTAAAGATGATCTTCAGTATCATGAGAATGGACATAAAGTAAAGCTGGGAAAAATGTATTCTGAAGAAAGAATAACATCTTTGCTTCTACTTACTTCTGAATAACTGTTGGCTAACTCAGAGCATTTTTACAGGTTGAAAAGTATTAATAACATTTATTCCAATACACAAATTTTGCAAAAAGCCTAAATAAGTTCCTGGGGAAAAAAGGAAAAAAAAATTAGAAACATTTATTCTGAGAACCAGATTTAGATTTGAGGCCTTGACTCAGTGAAATGCTTATTATGCAAGATTTTAACCTTAACCATTTGAGCAGATATTACATAAACTAATTGAACTGCTCCACTACTTAAAATCAGGTATGTTCTAAAGCATCTTGGTTATCAGAAGCCCGAGTCAGTCACTATTAAACATGTCTGCACTCTGATTAGGTAAAAACACCAATTTCAGAACAGTTTTTTACAGAAAAATTTGTTAATGCTATCACATTCAATACAAAGGTTTCATGCTAGAGGATAACATGTATTAATCATTGTTAAATCCCATCACTTCTTGATTAAAGTATAAGTAGAGTCTTTAAAATTCTATCATCTAAAACATAGGAAAGTGCGTTTTTTTTCCCACATGCAGTAAAAGAGAGGATTTTTAATAATTGGCCTGACAAATCAAAATTTAAAGGGAGGAAGGGGAAGAAGGGGAACTATTGTTCACATTTACATTACCTTCTGGTTTCAAATGAAATGGTAAATAAATAAATAAATAAACAGACAATTTCAGGCAAACCTGAGTAGGAGTTCACTCTTTTTGTTTGACAATTAAATTAATTAGCCCCTTATCTTGCAAAGAGTAGCCGTGTGCCTGAATCATGTGAGACTTGATATTCATGCTGAAGGTTAAATCCACTTATCAAGGCTTGCAGTGCTGAGCTTTCTTGGGTAAAGGAAAGGCAGCGGGCATACAGAGAGAGTTTAATGAAATGTTGAAAATGGCAGGATGCAAGGATGATGAGAAAAGAGGTGAAAAATCACATGCTGACAAGGCCTTGTGAGTAGGTAGGTGGTTGAGCTCAGACTCCAAGTGAGCATGACTAGAAAGGAGGCTAATTACTTTCATTTGTCTGCCACGGTGCCTGTGCAAGATATCAAAGGGTACAAATAAAAGTTGTGAGTTGTCCAATCTCCATGAAAAACAGACATTCCTAAGACTCAGAGGACTTTGATTCAGAGGGTAAAAGGATAGCTGCAGGTTTCAGGAAAGTCATATTTTGTTTAGAAATTGTATTCAACAAATCTTCTGTGTCTTTCCAGTTAATTTTCAGACAACACCCTGATTTTTTTTTTTTTTTTTTTAATTTGGAAAGTTATTTTAAAATCACTGCAGGATCCTAGTATTGGTGCTTCTTTTTTATGTGATCACATGTGCAAGAAAAGTGAGATTGATTTCCACTTCTGCCACAGATGTTGTGTGCTGATAGACAAGTCAGATACAGGCTGATGGGTCTAACATTCAGATGTGTATTGTACGATACGCATGATTGATACAAGTCTCATTTTCCCATAAAACATCCTATCTATCTCTTTGGATTGTCCCTGTTTAGGCAGGGACTACTAGATCATTTAGACTGCCTGGTTGGTACCACAAAACAATATATTACAAATTTGCTACCTTACAGCAATATTAGAAATCAACAGATAAGTGATCTGTATCCTTAACTTCATGGAAATGCACAAATATTCTAGGCTGTAAAAGTCAAAACTGCATGAGGCAAGATGTAGGTATAAATCAGTTGGCTTTGTGAGGAAAAAAAAAGATAATTATTTCAAAGAAAACTCTAAAGAAAAAATTATCACCTTCAAAAACTAAAAATGTGATTCATAAAGAGAGGAATACAGAGAAAAATAATAACAAAGCTATCAAATAACGATTACATCGTCACATGTTCCCTGGGGACTTCTTAGACTTCTTGAGGGATTTTCTGATGATAAATTCCTGCTGTGATCCAAATCCTATGGCATGATTAAATGTCATTGCCTTCCCTCCACCAAACAAACACACTTAAATAGAAATACTGATTTTTCAGGCTGAAAATTTAGATGTAATCACTTTAAGTCTGAAAGTCCTGTGGGTAACTCCTATAAAATGGGATTCTTCAGTTCTGTCAAGTGAAAAGGCTTCTGGACAAAATAAATGACACTGTTCTTTGCATTTCCTGACATGCTGCTTACTCCACTGTTTAATCTGCTGCCTTGTCTTCAACATCTTCCCTCCTCTGGTCAGAATCAGGAGTTTCACAGGAAGATTGCTGATGCCTTAAAATCACTTTGTAGTTACTCATAGACGAGGTGATGGAGTACTACATTCTTTGTTTATTCAGTTGATTAAAAAACTTTTAGGGTAAAAAACTCTACTCAGGCATAACAATTATTTTAAAATGTAAAAAAAAAAAAAATTATTCCATCTGAAACAAAAAGTTTAATTACAGCACCAACCATAGCAGCAGTTTTATCAGAGTTACTCAGATTGAAATGGTCCACATGGTTCAACAAATGAAAATTTTGAACTCAAGTAGGGTCAATATAAGAAAAAAACACTCCATCTGATTTGTCTTAGAGGAAATTTGAAAATTCAAATTAAAAAATTAATTTTGATGAGAAAGTGTTTAGCTTAAAAGATAATTTGAAAGAAAATTTCTTCAAGGTACTTGTATTCCCATCTCTAAATGTATACTCTGATTTTAAACACTGGAATTCCAGCTGATGATTAAAATTTCTGAGTGCATAGACCTGAGACATTTTCAGAGATGCTCTACATCAGAGCAGCCGTCTTTGGGTTGTTGGAATCCCTGCTCAGCTGGAATGCAAGTAATTCTTCTTTTTCCAATTGAAGAGAGTTGCTTCAGACATTAGTATGGGTGTGTATTCATTTTGTTTCAAACGATCATTTTAAAAGAATCTTTATAATAATTTTCTGTTCTGGGCCACGACAAATGGAGGCCTTTGATTCCTTTCTTGTTTCCTCAGGACTTCTTTAGTCTGCTTGGATGATATTAATTTGCAGGGGATAAAGCCCATTCCGATTCAGGTCAGCAGGACCCTATTGGCTTTAGCATGAATTGGATCAGGCACAAGTTATTTCTAAGTCCTTTACAGAAAGTTCAAAATCTTACTAAAAGGCCAGTGTTCAGAGCCTTTTATCTCTGCATAATACATGAAATATATGCAAAGGAGAATGTGATAGGAAATGCAGTGGTATTACAGTGCTACATCAGAGAGGAGCAGGAAATGGTGGCACAAGGCAAATGTCTTCAAGTATCTGTGTTTGAACGACCAAGTCCATACAAAACAAATTTAAACATGATTAGGGAATTCATCCAGTGCATCCCAAAGAGGGTTTCCTGTCATTCTGATTACAAGTGACTGCAGATGTGGTTTGTGGCTTTAGTTCACAGTGGTCAGTTGGTGTTCTGCCATCCACTCTTAGAGTGAAACCAAAATTCTGCATGAGCTGAGGACAAGTCAGATTTGTGGGCTGCCCAGCACTTACAGTTCCCACTGCCCTTTGAAGGAAAGGTTCAGCTCAACAGAACTTTTATCAAATGCACCATGTGCATGTTGATCATAAAAATGACATCTCTCAGAAAAAAAAAAGAAGATGCTGAAGATATTCTGATAAACGCCCTTGTTTCGTGTACTAAGGGTTCAGTGCAACACTGTCCTTTCACCCTCTCCTTTGCCTTCTCCTTCCTTTGCCTTCCCCTTCTCCCTCTTTTCCTAAATGCTGCTTGAACTCCATGCAAACGTCCTCTGAAGAGGAACTGCAGGTTGTGTTGAAGACTTGACGTACACGCTAGGCACTGAAGTAGATACATTATAATCTCAAAGCCTTTACACCCAGCAAATTCAAGAGCTCCACTAGCCTATAAACCCTGGAAATTAATGACATGACAGCCTCAGGAAACAGTACTTCAGAAGTGCAAGTCCCTCATGGGAGGAACTCATTACTGGAGTTACAGTAAATTGCCACTGAATGAATGTTGAAGGAGCTTCCCACACTTCATAAGCTTGATCTTGTCTGATTTCAAGGGCTAAGTGAATTTTGGCATGATTAAATACTGGAAACTGTGACCATCTGAAAAAGGCTTGGACTTCCAGGCTTGTTACATCAACTTGCGGTGACAGCAATGCACGGTATGCATTGTAGCAGCTTGCTTGAGGTTTTGTTTGTTTGTTTTAAATTAAAGGCCAGCTACTGAGCTAGGCAAGTATAGGCTAGACAAATTGAGGCTCTGCTGCTGAGATTTTAGACTGGTTCTGTATATATCTGAGGTGGTGGGAGTTTGGGAGAATGGGGGTGCAGAAAGGCACAGTCCAGATTTTTTATTTTCGGCCCCTAGCAGATTCCGTGCACACATCAAGAAAGAAGCCTAGCTTGAACTGCTCCCTGCTTTACTGTATGAGAGACTTCCACTTTCATTTTTGAAAGTTATTTTTTCCTGTCTTAAATCATTGTTACATGACATGAGAGCAAAGTTATCTGTCCTGAAACCACCCTACCCTGAGGTGTAATCTCGATAAGCCTTTATAAACTGAAGCTGGCTCCAGTCAGCAACTAAAGTGCCATAAGGACAAAAGGTGTCTCATATATCACACTAGATTAGATAAAGGGTTTCATGCTGGACAGAACTTCCCTCTGCAGCACAGCAGTGTTTGCTTCATTCATCATTGTTGTTTTCATTAAAATCAAGCTCTCGGTGATAGGTGTGTAAGTTCAGAATTGCAGTTGTTCCAGAGGGGATGACAAATTCAACTGTACCCTTTCTAATGGATGGCTGACTGATGAAGAAAAGATGAACACTAATACTGTGAATATTGACAATGAGTACCTTGTATCTGTTCAGATACGTAGGGCCATGCCATTTGGTATGGTTGCACCACTGACGGAAACAAGAATTCTGCTCATTTCTATAAAGACTGGTGGTTTCCATATGTGGTCTTAGAATCATAGAATCAT
>VZTQ01009924.1:24824-160025 GCA_013400755.1 Pelecanoides urinatrix | reverse complement strand
CAAGGGCAGGACCCGGCACTTGGCCTTGTTGAACCTCATCCATTGGCCTCGGCCCATCGATCCAGCCTGTCCAGGTCCCTCTGCAGAGCCTCCTGCCCTCCAGCAGATCAACACTCCCGCCCAGCCTGGTGTCATCTGCAAACTGACTGAGGGAGCACTCGATCCCCTCATCCAGATCATTGATAAAGGTATTGAACAACACTGGCCCCAAAACTGAGCCCTGGGGAACACCGCTCGTGACCAGCTGCCAACTGGATTTAGCTCCATTTAGCAGTCTTATACTACTTGACTGCCTGTTGGTAAAGATATTTGTAGTAGAGAAATGAACTGTAAAAAAATCAAATGCTGCCTAAGTGAAATTTCAAGTGGTGTTGGGAAAACAATGGAAAACATATTTAACAGAAGACTTCCCAGCCCAGCAGATTCTGGGCTGACATTCCTGGGATTGAAGTTGTGTTAAAGTATTGTTAAATTGGCAAAATACCAACCTGCACCTCTCCTAGTCACTGTGCTGCCATTTAATGTAAGTTGTTCCGGATTAGGCAAGATGCAGGCTTAATGCAAGAACTAATGTGCAAGATTCTCTGTCATACGGACATGCAAGCACAAGGTCATAAGCTTTCTTTCAGCCTAAAAATGAAAACACCACCCACAAATATTCAGGAATACCTGCTATTCTGGAATTTGTGAGTGCCACCAATATTCAGTGTATGTTTTTTGCTCTTCTATTAACAAGTTTCTGCTACTGACTGGATAACCCAAACAATACTGTGTCCTTGAAAATCTTTTTTTTATTTTTTCTTCTCTACCTGCCATTAGGAAAACATGAGTTTGAGTCTCCACTGTCACATTTTATATGCCTTTAAACCTGCAAGAAATGCTACAATTTGGCTCAGCATTTTAATGTCTAGTGCTTTAGCTCAGCAGAGGAAAGGAGAAGACAGATATGTGGGGGCTAAAATCTTACCCCGCTGCAACTCACTCTGCCAGAGCTCTGAATGAGAGCTTTTGTACGCATTCTCCACATTGTGTACTACTCTGCATAACACTGATGACTTCAGAGGAATTTCTAGCAACATGGGTAGACGGTGGCTGTGATCCAACTGTCCTCATTTGTCCACAAAATTAAATTTCTATTATTAGAAAACAGAAGAATTTCACTTTTTCACATCCATCTTTCTTATAGAGGTATTCAGGTGTGTGCGTGACACCAAGGAAACAAGGCAAAACTGACCAAACACATGGTACAACCTGCATGACTGTTGGACCCATGCTGCAAGAATCCAGTATTCATCCGGTAAGAGACACACACTTTCAGCTTCTTAAAATCCAAGGGCAGTAGGATAAAAAATGTCGAGGAAGGACTGTTCTTAACAAGAATGTATCTTCTGTGCATTTGATGAATGGCTCCTTTAAGTTAACAAATAGCGGTCCTGCGTGCATGAACAAGCAAAACCCTAAACATGCAGAAAATGCTTCTGTTTGTCAAAAATGATACCTTTCTGGAGGAGTGCCTACATTATTTGCGTGTTGGGGCCTTTCCCACAGGAATCCTTTCCTTTGTAGTGCGGGAACGGAGTCAAACACCAGGGTTGAGCCTGTCCATGAAGCAGACCCCAGTGTTAAGGTCTGGCTGATGCAAGATGTTGACTTCAGTGGGGTTCGTGGCATAAGAAAAGATTGCAAGTTGTGGTCCTCCTCTAGAAGTTGATTTGTCCACTCATTACTGCTGGGATTTGAGACATTGCCAGGCAGACACTTGACAGGAAAAAATATTTTGAGGTTGTCTTTGGGGCAGAATCCGTAGCCTTGCCAAAATTACACCAGCAGCAGTTTAGATAGATACATATTCAACCCTGAGTAGGTCCACACTGGCTGCCTGCATTGAAGAATGTTTCTTAATTTGGGGACAACCACTAGTTCTGATTAAAATTACAAGTAGAACTAAATCTTTCCTGACCCAACATCAGTTTTCTATCTAATCCACTCATTGCTAACAATCCACTTGGAGTCAGGTAAGATCTATTTCTGTTCTACCGTGACAAGCTCAGGTAGAAATACAACTTATTGTTGAGAGGGAAATTTAGGCACACATCTGTATTAAGAAAGGCCATGCAATTACAAAGATCATTGGTTGCTTTGGAATAATCAGTTTGTGTGGTGGGGTAGCTGAGGTACTGAATTGAAATGAATCTGTGAAGAAATGGGAGAGCCTTCCGTACTTCCATAATAATTTTTTTTGGTTTGGTTTGGTTTGTCTTGTTGGGAAGGAAAGATTTTCAGTTGAACAGTTCTTCCCCAAATGCTGAAGTGTTCTGGAAGGTAACTCTTGTGAATCTGATGATACAAAAGTTTTTATTGTTCTTTCCCTCATATTTCCAGGGATAGATTCTTCCATGCTGGAATCCCACCCTGGGGTTCATCTGATCTGTCTTTAGTTTCCTTCCTCTGACAAGTTATTTTCTTTGTGGTGTAAGGGCAAGTCCATAAGTGCAAGTCCACATTAATATAGAGATCTCAGTCTGCCGTATCCTCTGTGGCTCAGGCTTTACCATCTTGGATGCAGCGTCATGCTAATCGTTTGTGGTTTAGGCAATATAGTGTAGCTCTGTCTCAAGCTTAGCTCACATAGCTTCTTTGCTTAATGCCATATCCAATGAAATGGGGATAGCAGCATTACCTGAACTTGGGAGGTAGAGGAAAGGAAGGGATTATTATGAGATGAATGAATACCTATTTGAGCAGTTCATCTGGTTGTGACGAACACAAAAGATAATGGAGTCAATCTATGTCCATGCTTGTAAGGTGCTGGAAAATGTGGTATTTAGCACATCCATTCCATTAGGTTGGTACTGAACTGGTGCACGGTGTACACTGATAGTGGACACTGTGGTGTTGACAGCACTATCTTTCCAGTGACACAAACTGATATCCTAATCACTTATGCTCTCTAAGAGATCAATTACACTTTTCTCAAGTGTTGTAGGACCATTAACCTTAGCTTACAGCTCAAATTCAATGTGGTTAATTATAGCCTAAGTATCTAAGCTTTCATCTTGCAATGGCAATTAGATATGGTAATCTGAAAATCCTTCGTAGCCCAAAGTGATGCACAGGAATGTTGTGTGCTGCTAAACTGCTGCCATGTTCTGCTCTAGAAGTGGCTCCATTTTTCACAGAGGGAGATGCTGAAATTTATAAAGACAAGTATTTCTAAATATATTCAGTGTCAGTGGAAGTGAGTAGGCATATAAACAACAAATAAACATGGGCTGAAATGTATATTGCACTTCAAAGTAGTAGAAACATAAACATTCTTTTGTAAATCAGCCATGAATGACATGAGGAATATAAAATAACCTCAATATCAAAACCTACTTTTTTTCCTCCCTCAGTGGTCAAGCCTTTGGACTGCAATTTGCTGAAGAAACTCAGGCTGACTATTTCAACTGATTTCCTCTTCAGCTGACATATCTTCGGCCTCTTTAATTTTGTCTCAATCATACGCATTTGCAGTCACCTGATATTGCCATCTCATAGACAGGAACTGAATTAAACTGGCCTTTATTCCTGACTGCTATATCATTTCCTAACCGTGCCATTTTATACACCTACCCTATTGGTTCATAAAGCCCTACCCTATACGTTGCTCCTACAGGCTAAGTCCTGCATGCCCTGCTGAAGTCAACACAACTCTCTAAAGTCTTCTTGTCCTTCCTCAGCGTTGCAGACAACCAGAGCCTAGATTTCTATTAAGAGCTACGATAGCGCTAACCGCTGGAGAAAAATTTTGAAACACAGACTGATTTTGCTCTTGGTAGTGAAAACCTTGAGCACTTCTACTGGAGGTGCTGTGCAATCCAATTTAGACACAACCATGATGCGAGTAGTAAGCCAAGCCTTTTGCCCTTTTGACAAGCACAGGTTGAGAAATTGAGCTCATGTTGCAGGATATGAACCAGCCAGTGATCAACTGAGCTTCTATAGCACTGGGTACCCCAGAGCCCACACAGCAGCGGAGGCATCATTTGAAAGAACACCAGACCCTAACAACAGGCTTCTCTACATGTTTATTCTGCCAAATTTTATAAAGTCAACATTTGGACATATAGCCTCTAAATCTCTTTCCAAGTTGAAATATCTTCTTCCCATTTTTGCCAGTATTTCCTCCCGGCCCCCAAGTCTAATCAAAGGGTAAACCTCTAAAAGCAGTCAGATGCAATGTAGTCTAATTATTATTACTGTGTTAGAAAGTTGATGGCATGGAAGCCTCCGAGTAGCCAGCTTGGTAGTATTTATTGGGATTTAAGAGCTTACTATAATTATAATGTCCAGTAACTGCCTGGATTGATGTGTGAGGGGAGAAAGAAAGGAAGCTAGAAGCATATCTTGTTGGTAGGATGTGTACAAGATCAGTGAATGGATGGATGGACAGATACGGATGGATAGATATTTGCTATGACATGCATTTTTATGTTTTCCCAGCCAGCTATCCCTATTCTTCTGACATGTCTTGCAATAGTTCTGAAAAAGGTTAGGCCTACCTGTATACTGGGATCATGAGCAATGTGATGTCCAGTCTTTGTGACCTTCATTTTTCAGTGCCCACGTACACCCAGAAACCCAAGTTTTCTGTAAAATTTTCTGGTTTTTACTTAAAAAATGCTGCCTTAGCAGGTGAGTTCCCAGCATATGGATGAAATTCACTGGAGACAGCACATTTTAGATGACTCTGGAAGCTTGCAGCCAGAGAAAAGTTAGGGCAGATTCCCACCAATGCACCTTTCTCTCTTGAAGGTTCATAACCTTGTCAGGGTCTACCCATCTATCCTAGTGGGCTGGATCTATCCCTTTGGCCCTTGCTATGGTACAAGTATCTTTCTTGCTCTCTTTTGGAAACCCCGCGAAAATCTGCAAAAATGTCCTAAGTTTTTGGGTCTCCATCACAACCTGAGGTGGAGTTCCCCTTTTATCGTCCCATTATTTCCAGCCAGGTGATTTTTTTTTTTTTCCTTTTTCCTAGAGAAAGAAAATAAAAAGAAAGTTTTGTTTTAATGAATCTCTTCATAAGGCAGCTTTGTGCTGAAGGCTGAAGTAATTTTCAGGATGATGGACTCAAATTATTTGGTGAACTTGCCATTACCATAGTAGCACTTCTGAAGTGTAAAATGGATCTTAAACTAATGGGAAGCCCAGCTTTAAATGTCCCACATACATTCATGTCCACACTGGATTCCTCTGACACATATTTACCTTCCCTTAGTCTATGAAAGAGTAGAAATGGGATTTTGATATTTTTGGGTCCAAAGAGGCCTGGAGACTAGACTTGGTTTTTTATCTGGGATTTCTGTTGAGCTCTTGAATGTTTATTTCATATTCTTTATGCAGGGCTTCCCCATCTGCCTTTCACTTGTTCCCTGGGATCCTCCCCTAGGCTGTCTTAGGGGAGCCTGGCTGCCACAGTAGTGTCTGATGAGATTAGTCACAATAATGCTGCAGAGCTAAGCTCCTTATACTGAAGCCTGGGAGAGCTGGTAATATTATCCAAAGAGCAAAAGGCTAAAGCAATGTTTCACCTGTGTTGTTTTATTTAAATTATGGCTTGAGGTGGTGGCAGGTCTGCTGCAAATATATAGGCTTCTTTCCACCAGATGTAAAGGCAAATTTCTTTGAGGGTTACTATAGGACACATGAAATTCAGTATTATATTCCACCTATGAAACTTGGGTGTATGTAGTACCCCACTTATTTCCATCTCTCTGAAGCCAATAAAATTACACGGGTGAATGCATCTCTGCTGGCTTGGGTCTAAGTTCATTTCTTTCTCTTTCCATGTACAAAGGGAAGTTACATTGAGCACTGAAGTTAGCCTGACACCATAATGCAACAGCGTGAAGAATATGAACAGAGGTAACGCTGCTTAATGGCATGAGTTGTAGTTTTCCCAACTGAAAACACTTTCCTCTTCCAGTACAGCAGCATGAATTTTCTGCAGTTATCATTTTCACCATTTGTGTGTCACCCCATAGGGGTGTTGCAATTTGCTCTGTGTAATTTAAAAGTGTGTTATTTTGGCTATGAGGGGATAAACATTAGTTGATGCATTTTGTAATCCTTTCTTAAGTAGGATGCCCTGGTATGACTTCCATTTTGTGATCTCATGAAAATGTCACTTGTCTAGTGCCCTGCTTGGGCACACGGGCATGAAACTAACATTTCATGTCTATCCACGATGCTTTATATACCCTGAGAACAATGATATCTAGCTAGTGCGTTTGCACAGTCAGTTTGCAGTTCCTAATTAGCCTGTGGCATTAGCCTGTGTGTCTCAGTAACTACAGAATATAAACCTTGAAAAACAACCCCACAAAAAACAAAGGAGGGGCATCTCTGAATGAAAAGTTCTGATGGCTGGAGACAATCATGTCTGATGGTATTGAGGACCTTCTCTTCATTCAAATCTCAGAAGACAACCTAGTAGTCAGCTCATCTCACAGTCATTATTAAATAATTTCAAAAGGTTTGCTTTGGTGTTTTTTTTTGTTTTGTTTTCCCCAGAGAATTTACTGAGTTCATGGAGAACGTTGCTGCACTTTCATCCTTCTCTTGCCAACACCTCTTTCTGGTCTTTATTGAGCTCTGTGATGTAGAGCTAGGAGTCTTGATTAACACTGTGTAGATCAGGGGCTGGGTTAAGGTTACGTAGAGAAAATATGCCCTCCCCCACCCCACCGCCACTCTCCAAAGACTTTAATATGCCCAAGTGAGCAACACTGGAGCTTTTCTTTCTCTGTGATGGAGTGAGGTTGGTCAAAGGTGAAGCAGGGTGAGAAATGGAGCCTGTGCTCTACTGTCCTCACATCCCCACTTCTTTATAACTCAGAGCTTGGACCCTCAGTTCAGTTTCACCATCTGCACTCTATCTTAATTCTCTTCCATCGGCCACAAAGGTTCATCTGATTCTCCGTTGCAGATCTTGCCTTCTTGCCCTGCGCAGCAACTCTCCACTGGTAGCTCTTGGATCTGGGCCTCTGGGACCTGCTCGCTTTCTGAGACGGGAGAGAGAATCAGGGAGACACTCGGTCCTTGGCTCCCTCTCTTCATCACCAGGGTGAAGCAAAGCACACTGCTCTTAATCCATTTTCTCCAGGTCTGCTTTCACTGTCGTTTGTTGTGCAGTGCTTTCTGGACAGGTGATGTCTTCAGTGCTGCACATGATCTCTCCCTTTGCATCGGCCACGTGGTATTTCCATATTAATTGCATGTTAGAAGGTGCAGAATGAACATAGGGGAAGATGAGGGCGTAAGATTTCCCAGCTACAGTTGCCAGGAGGCAATGTATCCTGTGGAGTATTGCGGTTTAACATTGAATTGATCTGGGACAGAAAGGTAAGACTGGTTCAGCAATGCAGTTTATTTCAGTCCAGGTTGAAATTCCAACTTTTTTTTAGGGTTTCCCAACAATGCAAAACATGTATGTTGATAAACTTTTCTCCAAAAAAGATATTTTTGCAGGAATAACTTTTTACATTGAAAAAAAATCACTTTCTTACAAACTTCGTCACCCCTCAATGGAATAGAACTGTTAATCGAGTCTAAGCTGTCCATTGAGGAGTCCCAAATTATATGTCAGAATTGCAAAGTTTCCAGTGATTGGGATCTTTTGATCCATGGTGCAGATTAGATTATTGTAGTGTTTTTCACACAGAGAATTATTTACTGCAATACTGATTCTGAGTTTTGCATTGGTGACAATAGTTGATTTTCTTTGCTGTTTATAGTATCTGCATGTGGAGGAAGGGAGGAGGGCGGCCGCTATTGCTTTGAATTGATCATCCTAAAAGGTATCTTTCACATTTCAGTTTAAGATGGTAAATTGTAATTTTGGTAAATTTGTACCCTGGGGCTTTTGGTTGGTGCCCACAGTTCATGTAAATTTGGCAATGAAGTAACTGAGTTATCAGCCATGTAGAAATATCTTGGCTCATATTGTATTAAAACATGGTTATTAACAAGATGAAATGTGCTGATAACCTTGATATTCATTTATCCTTACGAAGGTTGACTAGGAAAAGATAACACTGTGAAGCAAATAACTGTTTGAAATCACATTTTGACATATAACATATACTTGGGAAAGTCACAGAAAGAAACTCTAACATAGCAAAATACTAGTAGTACAATTTCAGTTTAGTCCACAGAACTTACTCTGCAGCACCTCTCTCTATGGATAAGAAAGCTCAAAGGAAGAGCTTGTGTGAAACAGATGTTTGAGGGTTTTTTCTATTTCCATTTCCATCTCTGTACATTTCCATCGTATATACATATCCCTAAAGGATAGCCTTGCAATCAAAGCATGCAGTTAGCATGAGATTAACATGGAATCTATTGTTACCTTTACTTTTAACAATTAATATTTTTAACTCATCTCTCTTTAAGCCTGAAAAATACACAGAGGAAGTTTGAGAAAAACATACTCAGAAGTATAACATTTTAGTGTGATTATTTTCATTTTTGGGAGAGGAACTCGGAGCACTGGCAGAAAAATAGCTTGTTAAAACCAAAGTTCAGTGTCTGAAAACTGTTAAATATATAGGAAAATTCCTGTCTCCGAGAGTCTGAAATATCTGGACTGTGTCAAACTTTAATGCATTGAATCGATAAATCTTTAGAATTAGTCGTCAGATTTCTGTCCACACTTTCCTGTTTTCATGGAGTCTTGTCCAAGACACCGTGACTGAAGCCTGGTATCCTGTAATTTTCACTGTCTTTTTATCTACATCCAGATAACCAATGCCTGTGTTCACCCAGGCAGAGACCTCTGTGTCCAGCAGTTTCTGGCAGCTCAGCAAAATAAAATGTTTTTGGACTCTGGAAGCTTTGGAGAGTCCAACTGTAGTGCTTTGAAATATGCCCCCAATTGTCCACCCCGACTTTCTGCTGTTGCTTCACCCCCAGTAGAAGCAGCATAGCAAAACACTCTCTTTCGTTAACTTCTCTGGTTTGTACTCGAAAATATCAACTTAAACTGCTGAGGTAGGTGAGTTTGCTCTATGTATACACTTCTGCCTGCTATCCCTGCTATGTAGGCAGCATGCTCTGGCAGAGGGCAGGATGACCAGCTGGAGGTGATAATATTCTAAACTTGCGCAGACTTGCACAGGCACAACAACCCTGATTTACAGGAGTCAAAACTCCAGCAAAGCTCAGGGAAAATTCTGCAGAGCCTATATGAATCCCCTTATGCTGGGAAAAGTGCTTTTGACTGCAAGTGGCTTGAGTTTTCTGTGTATTTGGAAATATAAAATGATCCCTTGGACTTTGCTGAAATAGTTTGCATGGTCTTTTTTTGTTTTCAAGTCAAAACAAAAATTTAATATGGATATTTCACAAGTATGCGCCAGGATAGCATATTGCTGATCTGTAATAAAAATTAAATTTAAGTTCCTGACACAAGAAGATGAAATAGACATTTTAGCTACGACGTTTGCATTTCCCTTTTTTTTCTGTTTGTTTTTTTTGAATGTTTGAATATTTATTTTGGATGCTGAAACGATGCTATCTTTTGCCTAATTTGATTTACAATATAGCATTGCATTTATTGTACATGGTAGCAGAAATGCTGTTTACTTTGAACACTTTGTCGAACTCCCTGAAAAATGATGATTCTAAATAAGTTGAAATGTACTGCTTTATGCAACAGATGTCCTGGTTCAATTCCATTAAAAAAAAAGGGAAGCTGAAATCTGCAACACCTTCAAAGAGAGTCATCAAGCTTTGAAAATGTCAACGTAAATCTTTACCTTAAAAACATAAGAGGGATTGCCAAAATCCCCAAATTGCTTTAATGTAGTTGTAGTGGGATCCATTCCACAGGTTGAAAATTGGTTTAATGCTGCCAGTGAAAGCTGCTTTTGCCAAGGTAATGCCAAAGGGAACAGAGATGCACCCTCTCCCCCAGAAACTGTTAACGAGTTAGCATGGCTGGAGCACTGTGGGACTTGGGTGGTTCCCACTCAGCCAAAACACACATTAGAAACTCTCACTATAGACTAAAACCAGCACTGAGCAAACTCCAGGCTAGCGTAACATGTGGTACGTCCTTATGTCTCTTAGCTCTGCTAACTTGCCTGCTGCTGGAGGCTCACGCTTGAGATCTGTATCATAGAATCATAAAGTCATAGAATCACTAAGGTTGGAAAAGACCTCTAAGATCATCAAGTCCAACCGTCAACCCAACCCCCCCATGCCCACTAAACCATGTCCCCAAGCGCCTCATCTACACGTCTTTTAAATCCCTCCAGGGATGGGGACTCCACCACTGCCCTGGGCAGCCTGTGCCAAGGCCTGACCACTCTTTCAGGAAAGAATTTTTTCCTAATGTCCAACCTAAACCTCCCCTGGCACAACTTGAGGCCGTTTCCTCTCGTCCTATCGCTGTTACTTGGGAGAAGAGACCGACCCCCCCTCGCTCCAACCTCCCTTCAGGCAGTTGCAGAGCGCGATGAGGTCTCCCCTCAGCCTCCTCTTCTCCAGGCTGAACACCCCCAGTTCCCTCAGCCGCTCCCCATCAGACTTGTGCTCCAGGCCCTTCCCCAGCTCCGTTGCCCTTCTCTGGACACGCTCCAGCCCCTCCATGTCCTTCTTGTCGTGAGGGGCCCAAAACTGAACCCAGGATTCGAGGTGCGGCCTCCCCAGTGCCCAGTACAGGGGCACGATCCCCTCCCTGCTCCTGCTGGCCACACCAGTGCTGATACAGGCCAGGATGCCGTTGGCCTTCTTGGCCACCTGGGCACGCTGCCGGCTCGTGTTCAGCCGCTGTCGACCAGCCCCCCCAGGTCCTTCTCCTCTGGGCACTTTCCAGCCGCTCTTCCCCAAGCCTGGAGCGGTGCCTGGGGTTGTTGTGGCCCAAGGGCAGGACCCGGCACTTGGCCTTGTTGAACCTCATCCATTGGCCTCAGCCCATCGATCCAGCCTGTCCAGGCTGTCCAGTAATTTCACCAGAGTCTGTGTGAAAGAAATGCATGTGCTGGCCCAGCTCTGCCTCAGCAACTGGAAATGCTGACAGTGTGCTACAGCTGCTCCTCAGAAACTGGAAAAATGGTGAAAAATCTAAGGGCAGAGGCATCACTTTTCTCGATGCTGGTAAGAACAAGGCAATGTAGATCTGAAGCAGAGTCAAAGAGCTTGTTGAGTAGAGCTGACTTGGGTCCTTGACTCACAGAGGAACTCATTTGGTAAATGACCCCTGATTTTTGCCTTTGCAAATCTCTACACCATTACCAGCTTTCCACAGTGTATTGGGTTTGCTTGGCATGGGGGAGCTACAGGGGTGGCTCCTGTGAGAAGCTGCTAGAAGCTTCCCCCACATCCGAGAGAATCAATGCCAGCTGGGTCCAAGACAGACCCGTCACTGGCCAAAGCTGAGCCCATCAGCGATGGTGGTAGCACCTCTGGGATAACATGTTTAGGAAGGCGGAAAAAATGCCGTGCAACAGCAGCCAGGAGAGAGGAGTGAGAATATGTGAGAGAAACAACTCTGCAGACACCAAGGTCAGTGAAGAAGGAGGGGAGGAGGTGCTCCAGGCGCTGGAGCAGATTTCCCTGCAGCCCGTGGTGAAGACCATGGTGAGGCCGGCTGTCCCCTGCAGCCCATGGAGGTCCACGGTGGAGCAGATCTCCACCTGCAGCCCGTGGAGGTTAATGGTGGAGCAGATCTCCACCTGCAGCCCGTGGAGGTTAATGGTGGAGCAGATCTCCACCTGCAGCCCGTGGAGGTTAATGGTGGAGCAGATATCCACCTGCAGCCCGTGGAGGACCCCACGCTGGGGCAGGTGGATGTCCAAAGGAGGCTGTGACCCCCTGGGAAGCCCACGCTGGAGCAGGCTCCTGGCAGGACCTGTGGCCCTGCAGAGAGGAGCCCAGGCTGGAGCAGGTTTTCTGGCAGGACTTGTGACCCCATGGGGGACCCACGCTGGAGCAGTCTGTTCCTGAAGGACCTCACCCCGTGGAAATGACCCACGCTGGAGCAGCTCGTGAAGAACTGCAGCCTGTGGGAAGGACCCACGTTGGAGAAGTTCGTGGAGGACTGTCTCCTGTGGAGACCCACGCTGGAGCAGGGGAAGAGTGTGAGGAGGAAGGATCGGCAGAGACAAGGTGTGATGAATTGACCACAACCCCCATTCCCTGTCCCCCTGCACCACTCGGGGGGAGGAGGTAGAGAAAATCAGGAGTGAAGTTGAGCCCGGGAAGAAGGGAGGAGTGGGGGGGAGGTGTTTGTAGGATTTGGTTTTATTTCTCATTATCCTGCTCTGATTTGGTTGGTAATAAATTCAACTGATTTCCCCAAGTGAAGCCTGTTTTGCCCGTGATGGTAATTGGTGAGTGATCTCTCTCTGTCCTTATCTTCACCCATGAGACTTTTGCGATATTTTCTCTCCCCTGTCCAGCTGAGGAGGGGAGTGATAGAGCGGCTTTGGTGGGCACCTGGTGTCCAACCAGGGTCAACCCACCACACAGGTAACTGAGGAACTAATACAGGTAGTTCTCACCCTCTTTAGAGGAGGTTTCAGGCTGTCTGTAGATATCTCATGCACTCCTTGCTGTGACATCTGATTCCCCATTTGAAGGTTGATTTTGTTTTTGTTACAACTAAAAGTTTGTTCAGATTTGTTTGTTAAAAACTAAAGTGTTTTATTCTACAACATCCTGTGCAGTCATGCAGCAAAAGCCAGGGTAATGCTGAGACGTGATGGGATAGGAGAGGGGGAAGAGAGCAAATATCCAAGGTACAATGCCACAAATCTTGTTGGGAGATCTTCAGGAAAATGTTCCATCCAAATACGGTGTTGACAGCACGTGCTCTCCCCCTCCTCTGCCAAGAACATGCTAAAATAAGAACTGCTTAAGAACCAACGGATTTTAGCTAACTCTGCAGTTTCTCTGTAGGATTATGTCAACCATGTCAGTAAGGGCTAGCACGAGGGCCAACTGCATGTTGGCCTCTAGACTTCTTCATTTCCTTACTTCTTAGTTATTTGAATCAGTGTGCTCAGATTGGTAAGAACCCCACAACGGGCGATACCTGCCACAAATCATCTGCCGAGTGGGTGTTTTTTTTTTTTTTTTCCTCTTAATCTGCTGCTTCACAGTAAGATGCAGATGATGGGAAAATGAACTGGCTCATCTTGGCAGCGGGCAGTACTGCATTGCCTCATGCTGCAAAGCAAAAGGTGTTGCAGCGTGGCTGCGGATGGCTGCAAGTTGGAGGAGGAAATTAAGGGGCAGGACTTAGGCTAGGTACTGAAGGCAAGGAAGGCTGCAGTGGGACCGGCAAGCTTTGGATCACCATTTCTTGCTAAATTACCAGAGTAAATGCAACACACCTCGTGGCACAGGAGATGTCTTTGGTTTATAATTGCATTAAGAACATCTCTACCGGTGGGGAAGCACTGTTTCCTCTCAGCAGGGACAGAGCCGTGGGGGTTTCTGCCGCAGCTGGGGAACTATCCAGTAACAAAAAAGAACACCACAGCAGGGAAAGTAGTACAAAAGGATATAGGAAAGGTTTCTTTCCATAAGTGATCAAAGTTGGACAAAGCCAGAGGTCATGTTCCATTAGGAACAAACGGTGCTATTAGTCCCCCTCCAGGTTTCCAGCTGTGTTGCTGAGTGCCAAGCTGAAGATTTTTGTATTCTTCTACTGGTCCAGGATCAGGGTCACCCAAGTCAGACGTGGCACAGGCATGTAGTAAACTCTTCCTCCAGAGAGACTGCAGTCTACATAGTAAAGGCAAGATGAAAGATGGGAAGGGAAAGAAAAGAAAAGTGTCTGGACCAAGATAACACCGCTGCTGAGGGTTAGAAGTGGGAATCAGGGTTCTAGCAACTAGCATCAAGCATCTAGAACTTTATCTAGGTTTCGGTATGTAGCTCTTTATGCTGTCAGACACGTTGCCACTCCTTCATATTCTCAAGGACCACACTGTGTCTCTAACAGAGAAGAGTAGTGACTCTGTGAGCTTGCACTCCTCCACCCACTTTTGGATTTATTCTCTGGATGAAAGTAAGATTCCACTGTCTGGAGTTTGTCTCTGATACTTTTTCATTACCAATTTTTCTCTGCATGTCCCAATGTGTTTGAATTTCTGTTCCCCTGCCTGTTAAGATGTTACCAAAAGCAGGATGCAATTTTCAAGTCAGATTTGCATTCTTCAGGCTTTTTTTTTTTTGCCTTTTCAGAAAGGAGAAACAGAAGTATCATCCCCCCTACAAAGAAACTCTGAGAGCTCATGGTCCTAGCAAGTGGTGAGGGTGCATTTTTATTTCCTTTTATTGAAAGATTCTTAAGCATCAAAGTGGCTTAGGCACAAAGGGAAGTAAAAGCCAGAAGCACAAATTCACCTTTATAAGCTTATACAATATCTTAAGGAGTGTCATTTGACAGAATTATAGATCAGAATCATCTCCTTTCCGCTGCATGCTGCAAAACTGAGCTGTGATAGATGCAGGAGTCACTGCCAAAGGACCTGCAAAAAAATATGCAAGAGGAACAATAACAGATTACCACAGTGATGCATAAACCAGAAACCCAAGCAAAATAAATTCACATACAGTATGCAAAAGGTATCTGAAGCCGTCTTTCACGGTTTGGTTGTTACCTTCAAAAGGAGCACATTTAGGCACTGTCTTACTTATTTTTGCCCACTTTGTGATTGGCCATTTCTCTGCAAACAGACATTTTCTATCAGTTTTTTTTTTTTGTGGAAAACAGAGACTCTACCATGCTGGATCAGATCAATGAACTGTCAGAAGAGACCTCCTGCCTTTATTCCTGGCTGGTTCCTGATGCTTTGGTAAAAGCTCCTCCTTGACTTACTTTCCCAGCCAGATATGTAATGATGCCGGTAAGAGACATACATTACTTCCAGAACCCTCTGGGGAATCAACGCACACCATAAACCATGAGTTTTGATTACCAGTACGTTAGATGTTAAAGCTACAGCTGCAACGATCAGACAGCGCATCAGCCAGACCTTCTTGAACACAGCAGTATCATCCCGCTGATGCCACCCACTGCCGAATTTTCCATGGCTCAGCTGACTCTACAGTGGGTAAAAATCATTCTTGTGCAGAGAATATGCGTAGGGCTTATGAATCACTCGAATGTCCTTTAAATCCTCAAAGCAGGGATTAAGTAGGACTTAAGAGGAACATATGACTTGTGCCTGTCCTCAATACAGTGGTGACTTTCCCATTATGCGAAGAAATAGCTCCTTTGGTTGTTCTGTATTTACTTGGTGTTAATGTCCCTGAATGTCTTTGTTGTTCCCCTGCTTAGCATAAAAGAGCAGCCTGGTCTGCTCCCACAGCGTTTTGGCAAAGCAGGATTCCACACCCGAGTGGGACCTCCAACCACTGCTGTAATAACACATAACAGTATTCTGATTAATTTAATGCTCCAAGTCGTAATTCACAGATTCTTCATCTCGCTTGCTAAATAAGTAGAGTCCTTTGCCCTTTGTGGGCTAGTTGGCAAAGCGTATCTTCGCACAAGCAAATTTGATTTCTGTTCCCTATTGCCATGTATCACTTCCACTTCAATGAGGATTCTCCTTTACCTCCTTCAGTTGATTGTTTCCTCTGATTTTGCAGCAGAAAGGTCAAAGTTCTGCTCCATGCTCTGATTTTCCAGCTGGTAGCAACCCAATGAGATGTGTGTAGTCACAAGTGCCTGTGTGTTAGAAGGATGACCTTTTTTAAACAAAGTTTATTCTAAAAAATTTACAGCTGTGGACAGTCTGAAACTATTCACAATTTGCGATAAGTTTAATAAATTGCAGCGACCAATTAAAGAAGGATTTTTTTTATGTTGAAATACTTCATTTTTACACATTTTCTTTTTTTTCTATACCATTCACCATCTTCAATTGCTATATTCAATGAATTTTCAATCTCTGCTTTTTTCCCTATCATACAAGATACCCAAAGATAGACCTAGTGTTACAGATAAAGATATCTGCAAATCACATCTTCATGATTATATTTCTATTTCTTTTTATTAATCAAACAAAATGTCATAATAACTTTTTTACTGCTTCAGTGTTGTAGGCAAATGGCCTCACGGAACTAGGCACAGTGACCTAATCCAGGCCTAGGTAAAATTTTCATGAGGAAATCTGAAATCTGTCCATAGGCATGTAAGTGGTAGTTTGTGAATTCTGTAAAATTATAAACAAATGGATTAAAAAATCCATATTCATTCACAGTAGAAAAAGAGATGGATTTGCCATGTATAAAGCATGCCACGACACAGGAGGCCTGGGTGGCAGGTAGTATCTGTTCTTGCAGCCAGGTTGGGTGTTTTCGTTTCACCCAGCTCATGAAAGGCTCCAAGGCAAGGTGTTGGCACGTGAGGACAGAGGCAAGCATAAGGTTCATGTTTTTAAGCTTTATCAATTAGGATAAGAAAAATCAAAGGTTATGACTGGATGACAGGCTCTGAATCCAAATAAAGGTAGTGAGTGGGTTGAGCGTGGAACAAGGATCATTTATGCCCCAAAAGCACGCCTGCTAGTTCAATTACTGGGTCACCTTCGGGCTTCAGGCAGACACCTGGCATCCTTCTACAAGGACTGGGTTTGCTGGCTCCTGCCATATATCACAGTGGCTGAGATCTTTACCCAGGATTATGTTGTTGCAGTCCCATGTTGGGGAACTGGCTTTGGCCAGCAGATGACCCATTCCAAAACACCTCTTGGAGTGTAGGAAAAATAATATATTCAGTAAGACTGAGTAAGAACAGAAGCTTAGTATTTTGATTCAGATTTGGAGAAGCCTAGCATGTGTCTTTGCCTTTTATAATACATTGTTATTAGTAGAACATTTTAAAGTAGCTGCTGGCCAGACATTTTGCACTGTGCTGTTAGGTTTGCCCTACAACTTTGTGGTGGTTTAACCCCAGTCAGCAACTAAGGCCCACCCAGCCGCTCGCTCACCCCCCCCACAATGGGATGGGGGAGAGAATTGGAAGGGTAAAAGTGAGAAAACTCATGGGTTGAGACAAATACAGTTCAATAGGGAAAGCAAAAGCCGCACACACAAGCAAAGCAAAACAAGGAATTCATTCACCACTTCCCATCGGCAGGCAGGTGTTCAGCCATCCCCAGGACAGCAGGGCTCCATCACACGTAACGGGGACTTGGGAAGACAAACATCATAACTCTGAACATCCTCCCCCTCCTTCTTCTTCCCCCAACCTTATATGCTGAGCATGACGCCATATGGTATGGAATAGCCCATTGGTCAGTTGGGGTCAGCTGTCCCAGCTGTGTCCCCTCCCAACTTCTTGTGCCCCCCCATCCTACTCGCTGGTGGGGTGGGGTGAGAAGCAGAAAAGGCTTTGACTCTGTGCAAGCCCTGCTCAGCAGTACCGAAAACATCCCTGTGTTATCAACACTGTTTTCAGCACAAATCCAAAACAGCCCCATACTAGCTACTATGAAGAAAATTAACTCTATCCCAGCCAAAACCAGCACAAACGTACATCTTGCCTTACTCACTGCTATCTGTACCTTGTCGAAAGGCTCTTCCTGGCATGTCTTGCATTAGCAACGTGTTTCTCTGCTGCATAGTACAGTGGGATCGTTATCCTGGGATCAATCCTTAGACACTACTAAAGTCAGAAAATACTGCTGTACAGTGTTGAACACTAGCTCATGGACTATTGCTTTGAGGCAATGGGACACAGACAGGAGGTAATGCAGATGAGGTCCTTTCTCTTTTTCTACATAATGCACAAGGATTTGCAATGTGGGACATAATGGGGCAAAAGCTTTAGAAATTCAAAAGGCAAGCAATTTGTAAATAAATCAGCAAGTTGCCATGTAGAGAGGGAAAGATTTGTCTGAAGTGTAATGGCCCTACTGCAATGTGCTCACTAAGCTCTCAGTGGCATTTTAAACTTGATTTTGAGACTTCAAGGGAAAATAAATTATAAAAGGAGATGCTCAGAACGCGAGTGCTAGGATCTAATAGAGCACTTAAGAAACACACCCAACAGAAGGCAGACCGTGCCCTTCTGCCATAGAAAGCACAGAAGAGGAGGCTCCAGTCCTGCAGAAAAGGAATAGGTCACAAACCTCTAGAGTCCAAAACAGACCCTGGCCCAGACGTAAGTAGGACAACACACAGAAAAGCAAGACTGAGAAGCTAGAACAAGAGCAGTGCCCAAGGTACAGAAAAGATTGGACACTGATGGACTGATAGTCTCTGAGGGGCTCCTAGCTGCCTCCATTTTGGGTAAGACAGAATTATTTTGAAGAGCTTAAAATCACCTGAGGACAAGGCTTCAAAGCATCTGGGTCTTTCACTTTAATACACAGTGGCTGCCAGTATTTTTATGTATTCAAGTACCTTCTTTTTATATAAATAATTGCTTCTGCTTCACTTCTGTCTCTCCAGTATACAACAATCATTCTGGCCAGGTCAGCAAGCACTTCAAGAAGAAACCAACCTATTCCTGAAAGAGGACATACCACTGTATCCCTAATCTGAGGCTGTAAGGTAAGTATACTTTCGAAACACACCTTGCTAGGCATTTTTGCCTCTCCTGCATGCTGACAATAATGCAAGAGGAAGCCATGCTGCCAAAGCAGCTTTGCAAAGCAACCTGCACCGGGAGGTTTCATCACAGAAGGACAACGGTAGCAGGAAGCGTTTCCAATCCTCTGCCATAGACACAGGTACTTGAACCATCTGCTCAGTATTTTCAGCCCTTGTGTGGTTCTTTCAAGCTTTTTGTAGACTTAAAGCTGAGGCTGCAAATCCTGAGTCCCTCCAAGAGAAATGGGCTTTTGATTTCCCCCAGACCTTTCAAGTTATTCCCCATTTCCTACTTGTGCTGCTACGCTGCAGAAGCAGCCTAGTGCTGACATCTTCTGTGGGGTCCTGCACTTGCTTGGTTTTTGCTCAGGTTGTGTCAAATCATAAAATCATAGAATAGTTTGGGTTGGAAGGGACCTTTAGAGGTCATCTAGTCCAACCCCCCTGCAGTGAGCAGGGACATCTTCAACTCGATCAGGTTGCTCAGAGCCCCGTCCAACCTGACCTTGAATGTTTTCCAGGGATGGGGCATCTACCACCTCCCTGGGCAACCTGTGCCAGTGTTTCACCACCCTCACTGTAAAAAATTTCTTCCTTAGTAATTTCTCCCAGCTCTGCAGCCATCTTCAGCTTCCCTTTACCGCTGTCCTGTCACTGTAGTTATGATCCCTGCCAGATTGCAGCTGCTTTCCTTTGGCCATTACCCGTGCTGCTACTCCCTGGCTGTCTTCATATCTGCTCCACTCCGAACAGCAGCTGCAAATGAATGTCTCTTTTCTTCCTTTTTTTTTCTGTGAGTGGCTTGTTTAGTGTAACTGCTTCTAAAGCCTGGCTGCTGGACTGCAACCCACTCCCCTCCACGCCTTCTTCTTCAGTCGATGCCTTCCTCGCTTCCCATCTAGTCTTAGAGAAAAAACATTGCTGTGGCCCAGCTTTGGCAGGTAAGGATCCCTTCCTGACTGTCTTGGTTTTGCTATCAGTTCCTCCACTGTTTATGCTGCCAACTTTGTTTGCTCTCGCTCTTTTTCATTTTTGATACCCACGGCAAGACATCTGGTGCTCAAATCTGCCCTGTTAAGTGCTGAATCGCATAAATTCTGCTGCAGCGTGCTACGAGTCGTGTCAGAGCAGAGCGTGTTAGGCAGGTCATACTGTGGAAAGGCTTGACTCCTGATCAGTTCTTGCCAGAGCTTCCTCCAGAAGTGCCAGCGTCACCTCTCAGAAAGCAGACTGTCCATCTCCTGTCCTTAAAAATGACCATTTGCAAGGGCGTCTTGGAGTGGCAGGAAGATCATAACTGATCAGCGTGCCCTGCACACACGTCACGCTGAGTCATATATGCTCTGCAATGCACATATATGCTCTGGCCAAAGGTAATAGTCTGGTTCAAATAAAGCACCCTCTATCCCTAGGTATGAAGTTATTCATTTCCTGATGTCAGCTCTTATATCTGCAGGGATTACTGCTTGTCCTGCTTTAAATAAAATCCCATCTTGCACATGTGCGCACACAAACAACACTCAATCCTTTGCCTAGTAACAAGATGGGCGATGCCTGTGGTCCTTCTTCCTTCCAGCACAGCCACACACTCTGTGTACGAACTGTTTTAATGCCTTTATCACCCCACCCAGACAGCTTTCAGGAGCACTCAGCACTTCCTCAGCACGCTTGCTTTTTGCTGGAGCTCACACTGCGCTTTTATGCAGTACCCAAAAGTGCCACAGTGGGATCGTCCCACCCCCCTACGCAGGGGTAGCGGCTCCACGTTTATCTGACCCCATCCCGGTTGTCTCAGGGCTCCACCAGTAAGTGCTCAAGGTGCTGACTTTGCAGCAGTGTGGCTCCAAGCTTTTTGTGGCTTTATCTGTTCCAGGGGTTTATAGCGATTTGGGACTGGTTCCCTGCATTGGATTGCCTTTACCCCATCACATGGAGCTCTGATTGCTGCCAAATGGTGTCTATGTGTGTTAACTGCTTAAGACGATTCTTGTGTCCTGAGAGGTGGGAGGGTNAGTGCCCAGTACAGGGGCACGATCACCGAGTACAGGGGCACTGTAGAAGAATCTAGTAGTTCATCTTCTCTATGAACCCCTAGAAATCCTTCACCACTTTTGCTCTGGACATTTCCTTAGTGGCTCTAAGGTTTCTGAGGTATAATTGGAGTCACTCAAAAGTTCACAGGTGTTCAGGTCACCATTCTCTGCAAGCTTCAGCTCATCTACATTCAGGCTAATATGCTGTTCTCAGCATCTCCTTGGGGCCATGGAATCATGGTTGAGGACTCCCTCTTCTTCAACACTTTCAGTTACAGTAGAAACCATCAGCCACCACCTTGGGGCCTGGGAATCCCTCCATTGTGCATTTCAGTTTCTGCTGGGAACACTGTAATCACCATCATGTTCCTGATGTTCACACTGTCAGGTGTGATAAAGGTGGTCACAAATCCAGTTCAAGATCCTGTCCTAACTCATAAGAAACACTGGATACTTTTGAATTTGATACATCGAATTGAGCCTGGTGACTTCTCTCCAATCCTGCATACACTGGTTTGGCATCAGTGTAGATTCTCATTTTATGCACATGCCTGTTGTTTTTCTTTTTCCACTGCCACTGATTTATTCTCTGCTCTTTTCTGTAGGTCTCTTGACATCTTTCCTTTACAGAGTTTTCCCTCAGTAACACTGAGAGTGCCAACAGAGTTTCATGTTTTGGTAGCTTGAATGTCAGGTTTGTAGTCAGCTTTTGAGGTAGGTGTCAGTCTCCTTAAACTGTAAGGCAACACTTTTTTGGAAGGCTCAATGGGGCCCATGGGGACTTCTCCCTCTGCTCTCTCAGACTGAAGATATTCTGGTGGTGTACTATGCCAGCACATGGCTTACTTAGTGATGGATGGACTTTCTGAGTGTCCTTTATCATAAAACCAAGTGATAATGTGACATATTTCACAGCAACTTACCAAGAGCTTGTATCTGTTCACTAGCCTCAAAATAGCCTCAACTGTAAATCATCGCTGTAAATTGTAAGTCCCATTACTGCAGTCTAATGTTGCTGTTAATGAGTGCCCCTGGAGTTCTATTGCCGTTGACCTTGTAGCTCAGCTAGGACTAAATTTGGCTCTAATTTGGTGGGATAACTGTAATTATGGCTATGGTAAGACTGGTAGATTATTCGAGGACTGTGAGTATCCTGAAATGCCTTGATTTACTAAGTCACACTTTATTTTCTCAGAAAACTCAACTAAATGATGATGCTTGTGTTCATCACCACTCTGTCTTCAGTGTCAAGCTTGGGGTTTCCTGACAAGACTTGTTGTGCCATAAGAACCATCACTTTCTGATTCCTTCCTGGGCAGTTCAAGTAAAATTCCATATGAGGGGGGCTTTCTTTAGATATGTGTCAGCTTTGTGAAGCATCTTTCCTATAAGCTGGAATCGTCCTGCAAATGATCTCAACAGGAGAAACTTCAGTGTTCCAAAAGTTGACTTCTTGGTTATGTATTACAAGGACTCACTGCCAGAACTGCTTTTTGGTTTTGCAGGAACGTGCTTGCTCTGGTGTTGTTCTGCCCTCCTCAGGTGTTCCCCTCCTCCGGCAGCAGCGCTTCATGTGATGCTCGCCCTTAGTGGCGTGGGGAAAGTTCACTCTCTGGTCTCTACACCCCCTGGCCAGCAGCATTCATGAACAAAGTTCTTGCCCCAGTGCTTGTGTAAGGTCTCATACCAAGTAATACAATCACAGGAAGCCAAAAGTGGATACTGTTAAGAAAGAAGTCATGTGTACCTGGTTCAGGCATGCTCAGGTAATCACACAAGGAAGAAGCTGTTGCTAAGTCATTCAGGACTTCTCCTCCAAGTGCTGTTCCTGGTATGCAAAATGGGAAGCAGAAATTATTTTTAAAGGCTTAGTGCATAGGTCTCAATAAAATATGCGCTCTTCCTTTCACGGGCCACACCAGCCCGCCTGAGCATGGAGTTCTCTCAATAGCAAGCAGCCAGCTGGACAAAACTCTGGGAAAGAAAATCTAGGACCAAGGAGGTCAGAGAAGGAGGAAGGGATATTAAAACCATGAAAATATTGTTGCTAAGCATTTTTAATTACACTTGATGTAGAAGTGTGTTCCTCCTATGGGCACATGCCCCCAAGAGTTTGGTATTTTCTGTAGTGTAGCTTGGGCACTTGTGGGGTGGATTAGCACTTTGCCCTTCCATTTTGCCTGATTGTACAGCTGCTTCGGAGGAGGGCAAAAGCAGGCTCAACCCTTTCCTAATACAGCACGTTTGCTGTTCTCCCCTGCCCAGCCATCCTTCCACTGCCATACTTTGCCCCTATCCAATCCACTGATGTGGGATAAAAAGCAGGAAGGCTCTCCAGGCTGGTCCTAGCAGCAAAATGTGAGTGAAGGCAGTTTCTGCTTCCTTCTTCACAGGGATGCGCTCCCAAGATCTCATCTTCCCTCTGTGTAGCAACAGGACTGGATCCACTCATTTCCTCTTTTGACCATAGAAGGCCCATATTTAAGGCTTTAAAAAGGAGCAGGAAAAACAATGAAATGATATGACAAGAGGGAACAAAAGTCATTGTCATCTCTCATCAGCTATCAGTAAGCTTTGAAGCATGCGATTTGATTATCCCAGTGATAGCAATGCCTAATAATACTGGAGGATAGTAACAAGGCACATAAATCAGTATTAAAAGATAAAAACCTTTTAAAAGATCCTTTGTTCCCCCCGAGGAATAAAATCCAACTGTCAACACCACAAGCTCACGTTTGATTCTATCTGTTGACTCTTTCCATGTCATAGACCGTTACGGCTGATAGAGACTCTGCAAGGCAAATTTGGGCCAAAACATCTCCCTTCATGCATAGCATCGTCTGTCTCCAAGGCTATTAAATGATGTCTGTGGTGACACTTGCACAACTCATTTGTGGGTTTATGCAGCTCTAAATTGAGCTATAATGTTACTAGGTTGTCTTCCAGGCTTGGATGACATGGATCTACAATGCCAATGAAGATCCATGAGGTTCAAACAACTAGGGCATCACTTGCCACTTTGGATCTTGCAATGGTTTCTATCACACAAACTGCCTCTTCATGTCGACGAAATTTAGCATGCTGAGAGTCACGTATGACACCTACATGAATGATGTCGTCATGGGAAATCCACTCTGGTCCTGCATCCACTGATTTCAATCAGTAGTTTTCAAGTTCCCTGGTGACAATGTTTAAAGCCTATTTCACTGCATAAAACTGATGGTTATTTTTTAATACAGCTTCAGATTTACAGTACTTCAATACAATTTTTCTTTAATCCTTACAATACAATAAGAGTTTTAATCAACAACTCAATTCTCTCTATCTGTCTTTCTCTCAAAAAAAATTTTTTTTCTGTTCTTTCTTGCCAGGGGAAATCTTTAGTTTGCCAGACCAAAACACGGGAACCTTCAGCTTTCTCTGCAAGGCAAGGCTTTGAACTTGCAGAAACAGCTCTGCTTTTGCTGTGCTGACTTACCTTTGACACCAGGTGTCTATCAGTTCTGGTTGCCTACAAAAAGTGACATCAGCAGCCATCAAAGGTGGCCGTGAAGCTCCTTAACCTGTGCAGCTCAGAACGCCTGCTGCTTCCCCATCTGCTTGTGCTCATCCGCGCTGCCACACCAGGCTGGATGCACTTTCCATGGGGGAGCTCAAGTGGGAGCGTTTCTCCTGGCGAATGGCTATCGGAGAGGCGTAATGTCGTTTGCATTGTACCACCAGACCCACCACCACGCAAAGCCATCAGTAAGAGGTAAGGAAAGTAAGAGCAACTGCTTTTTTTGGCGTCTATGGAAGAAGAAAGGTGCCTAGTGGGATTTTTAAAAGCAGATGCTCTAAATGTTTTTGAAGTAAGTTTGCAGATGACACCGAGCTGGGCGGGAGTGTTGATCTGCTGGAGGGCAGGAGGCTCTGCAGAGGGACCTGGACAGGCTGGATCGATGGGCCGAGGCCAATGGATGAGGTTCAACAAGGCCAAGTGCCGGGTCCTGCTCTTGGGCCACAACAACCCCAGGCACCGCTCCAGGCTTGGGGCAGAGCGGCTGGAAAGTGCCCAGAGGAGAAGGACCTGGGGGTGCTGGTCGACAGCGGCTGAACACGAGCCGGCAGCGTGCCCAGGTGGNTATGATTCTAAATACTGCCTGCTGTTTATCTCAAGCTTTTGATTGTTTGCAACTTGTAGTCTCCCTATGAAAACTTTTGAACCTGAACAGAGCTTCTCAATTTGACCCCCGGGGGGGACTACCAGTTCAACTGCTGGTGGCCGTTTTATATAATATAGAAAGTATGAAATATCAGCAGCCTGACTTCAAATTTGGCAGCAAGTCGGAGTCTCCTTCCATTCCTCAACATTTCATTCAAGCTACTTAGCACTGTAACACGTAACATACGACCTCTTTGCAAGCCCTAGTGTTACTGCTCATTAATCTATGTACCTTAACAAGATTTTGAGTGATCCTATGGCTAATAGTCCACTTTTCTTAGTAAGACATTTACCTTCCAGCATGATTGGTTGCCAGTAATGTCAGTTAGACTGGAATGAGAAATCTCAGAATTCAAAGCTATTCAAAATGAGGAGGGGGGTAGCAATATCCCAGTTGGCCTTTTGCTACCCTATAATGTAAAAACAAAGGGCACGATTATTTTTTTTCGGCTACTTGTGTATCCACAGCTTCCAATGAGGATTTGGGTTCTGCTGTGCTAAGACAGTCCTCAGGAACAAACAGCCTAAGCAGTTGTGACAGGCAAAGGAAGCACTTTTAGTCCTGTTTTTCAGATATAAAAGCAGAATGTATAGACCTGCCTGCAATCAGGCAGGAAACCAAGGGCAGAACAGCCCCTTGAACTCAGGCCTCGGATCGTCAGATCTGCATTTTCATCACACTCCTGAGCGTACGTATTTGTCTTTGAACTAGTACAGGGGGATATAATACTGCACCAGAGCCGGGCGAGTGCTAGCTCACAGAGCTATTTCTGCAAAGCAGTTCCAAGCGCACTGAATGCAGAGCTCTCCGAATACTTTGCAGTCAGCTCCGTGCAGCATGTCATCCAGGGGTGGAATTCACTGCCATAAGAGGATGTCGAGTCAAAGGCTGTAGCCGAGTTCCTTGGAGGGTGGAAAAACAGGCTGGTTAGTTTAGGCAACGGGACTGCCTTTCTTTTTTGGGGGGGTTTGGTTTGTAGAGGGTCTAGGGCTGCTGGGTCCAAGGCTGGGTGCTGATGCTGAGCTGCTAAACTGTCAGAGAGAAAATTAGTGATTGCGATTTTCACTACGAGAAGATTCGCTCTTTTTATTTAGTGTTTTGATTGTTTTGCCCGGGAGCAGCAGAAAGACACTTTCCTCTTGCTCAGAACTTCACCAGAAGTTTCTCACAAAACTTCCAGCATATGTGACGCTCGCTGAAAACAAAAAGCCTATACCGTGCTAGACGGGAAATCTGTTTCTTTTTCTTTGCACTTTTGTTTCCACCAGGGCTGGTGAATGCAGCATGCAGAGTAGCGGTGATTACAGCACAGCTAGAGCTTGAGAATTTTAGAATGGTTTGTACTCTAGCAAAAAAACCCACACCACCATCAAAAAAAAAAAAAACACTCCAAACCGACACAACTTGGGGATAAATAAGAGCAAGGGAAGAAGAGACAGAAGCCGTCCGTGAGGTCAGGTGGTTAAGTATTTTTGGTCGCCCAAGGTGGTGATCTTAAGTGAAGATAATGTATTATGCAGTGGAAAACTAATGAGACCAGGTCTGTTAAACACGGACTTGGTGTTACTTAGCTCTGGAGTGCTTCAAATTACACAGGCCCAGGTTGTAGTTGATCGCCTCTCCCGCTTTGACAAAGCGAGCAGCAGGCTTTTACATAATGTACATGATCATATACTGTAGGGAACAATCCTGCACTGGCAGGGGAGGGAAGCTGATGACATAATGGGTCTTCTCCATCTCAAAGTTATGTGATTCATCAATTAAATGAATTCAGTGGGATAAAGCAGCATGAAAAGGGCAATTTCCCTGTAATACGCTGCCTGCCGATTTAACTCTTCCCTCCCAACTTCAGCCACGCCGCTCGGGATCCAGCCTCCACCACGACGCCCAGGAGGCTCCGGCTGCGCAGCCCCGTCCACTACCGAGCGCACGGCAGGCGGGGGCCGGCAGCAGCACCAGGGCCCCGGGCCGAGCCGTTCCGTGCCGGGCCGGCCCCGCACCACGGGGGCTCCGGGCACTGCAGGCGTAGCCTCCGCCCGCCGCGGCTGCAGCATCGCGTTCCGTGCGGGATGTGTAAAGCCCCGCAAAGTGCCGCGGCGGCCCTGCGGGTAGCGCCGAGCCGGCTCCCCCCCGGGGAAGNGCTGCACCAAACAGCTCTCAGGTTTCTGCTGATGCTGCAGCGTCAAGAAATGGCTCGAGTTTGCTCCTCGCTCTCAGGCGTTCAGCAGCCCTCTGGCTCCTGCCACACGCGTCCAGCCTCTGCCTCCTGCTGCTGCTGCTGCTGCTGCTGCTGCTGCCGCCGCCGGGACGAGCCAAGACCGACTCCGGGGATGCGGCTGCAGGACTGCGGCTCTCTTGCATCTCCCCCGCCGCCGCTGCCCAGCGCCCGGCTCTTTTTCCAGCTCTCTTAAGGGAAGAGAGCAGGAGAGCCAGCAGCTATCTAGGACTCCTTGATTTAATTTACTAACTCGAGCCTTTTGAAAAAAAAGGTGCTTTGCACTTTTCCAACCCCCCCCCACCCCCCACTGCGGTTCTCGGCAGAAACTAATTAAACCCACTCGCCCTTGGTGCAGCCTAAGACAGTGTATGAATATTTCAGTGTCTCGCAGGCAGCCCTGTAAAGCGATCGCTGTATTATTAAGAGGGGCGCAAGAGGAGGAGGAAGAGGAGGAGGAGGAAGGAGGAGGGTTGAGTTTGCCGCTGCGGTTTTTGTTTTGGTTTGGTTTTTTTGGATGCTGCTGCAAGGCGACTTGACGCATTCCGGCACTGGCTCCTACTCCTAACCAGCGCATCTCACTCGGAGCAGGTAAGGAAAAGCCCCTTCTCCCCCCACACTGTTGGACTCTTGTTTTGGACGGTTTGGGTCTGGGATGCCGATCTCCCTCCCGCTGTCTCTCTCTCAGTTGTGTTTAGCTGCTGCAAAGCCGGAGAGGAGATGCTTTGCTCCCCCTCCTCTCATCCCCCCCCACAATTGGTGTGATGAAGTTGTCAGCGCTCAGCTAAGTCTCCACCGTCTGTGAAGCGGGGAGCGTGGCGGTCAGGAGACTTATCGCTGGAGCTGACCCTGCTGAAATTGTCTCGGAAGCCCTCTCGATGTTCTCAGGGCACCGCAGGGTCCACATCGGCCCCTTCCTGCCTTGGAGGCCCTGGTGCATGTCCGGGGATGTGTGGGAGCGCGTAGGGCTCCGCGTGTGCTGCCGTAGTGGGCAGAGCGGGGTGTTCGTGGCGGTGTGAAAGCCAATCCATTGCGCCTGAGCGTGTGTGTGTGTGTGGTGGGGCTTGGGGGCTGGTTTATTATGTTTCTCTCCTCCCTGGCAGCCTCTATCCTGCAAGTGAGCTTTATGCCTTCAAAAGCAGAGTACCTCCATCCCTCCCCAGCGCACCAGAGGAGAGGACCAGGGCAGTGGGGGGGGGGGGCAGGCGATGGAAATTTGCTGAGTTGGCATTGCAAGGACTTGCCTCCTAGCCGCCCCGTGATTTATCGATTTATTTATTTATTTGTGTGTGTGTGTGTGTGTGTGTGTGTGTGTGGTAACTTCGTGACAGCAGCCGCGGCGATGTTCGAGTCGGCGAGAAAAGTGGACGGATCGAGTTAAAGGCAAAAGGAGACGGCTGGGGAGGGGACCCCAGCCTGGGGGTGCACTCCATAGACCTTCAGCCTCCCGGCTTGGGGGACAGGACCCTTCACCTTACCTGCCCTCTTCCCCCCCTAAAGGTACTTCTTCCCTCTTTCTTCACCCTCCCATCATCCCTGATGCCTCTCCCTTCATCCCACCTCTCCTTGCCCCTTTTGGATATTTCCATCCTTTAGGCTCCTTGTCCATCCCTCTTCCTCAAGCTCTCCATCCCGACTCATTATCCCTCCCTGNCCCCCGCCCCTCCACTGAGCTGCCCTGGGGCTTTCTGCTCTCCTCCATCCTCCTCCCCCCCTCTCAAATCCCTCTCCCTCATTTCTCCTCCCCTGCCCCTGGGTTCCCCTTCCTGTGTGCCACCATGACCGTGATGGCTGGAGAGAACATGGATGAGACTTCTGCGCTACCTGGCCACCCCCAGGATAGCTACCAGCCCGCTGCCCACGATGACCATGAGTGTTGTGAGCGCGTAGTGATAAACATCGCTGGACTACGCTTTGAGACGCAGCTGAAGACCTTAGCCCAGTTCCCCAACACTCTGCTGGGCAACCCCAAGAAGCGCATGCGGTACTTTGACCCCTTGCGCAATGAGTACTTCTTTGACCGGAATCGGCCCAGCTTTGATGCCATCCTCTACTACTATCAGTCTGGGGGAAGGCTGCGCCGGCCGGTCAATGTGCCCTTGGACATGTTCTCTGAGGAGATCAAATTTTATGAGCTGGGTGAGGAGGCCATGGAGAAGTTCCGGGAAGATGAAGGTTTCATCAAAGATGAGGAGAGACCCTTGCCGGAGGCGGAGTACCAGCGCCAAGTATGGCTCCTCTTTGAATACCCAGAGAGCTCTGGGCCTGCAAGGGTCATTGCAATAGTCTCTGTCATGGTGATCCTCATCTCCATCGTGATCTTCTGCCTAGAGACATTACCTGAGCTGAAGGAGGACAAGGAGTATACAGTGCATCGCACTGACAACACCACCCAGGTCTACAAATCCAACATCTTCACAGACCCCTTCTTTGTTGTGGAGACCCTGTGCATCATCTGGTTCTCCTTTGAGCTGGTGGTGCGCTTCTTTGCCTGTCCCAGCAAGACTGAATTCTTCAAGAATATCATGAACTTCATTGACATTGTGGCCATCATCCCTTACTTCATCACGCTGGGCACCGAGATGGCCGAGCGGGAGGGGACTCCGAAAGGAGAGCAGGCCACCTCCTTGGCCATCCTGAGAGTCATCAGACTGGTAAGAGTCTTTCGAATCTTCAAACTCTCCCGGCACTCTAAGGGCCTCCAGATTTTGGGACAGACCCTCAAAGCAAGTATGAGAGAGCTAGGTTTACTAATCTTCTTCCTCTTCATTGGGGTGATCTTGTTCTCTAGTGCGGTATATTTTGCTGAGGCTGAAGAACCTGAGTCTCATTTCACAAGTATCCCCGATGCTTTCTGGTGGGCGGTGGTATCCATGACCACTGTGGGCTATGGTGACATGTACCCTGTGACAATTGGAGGCAAAATCGTAGGCTCCTTGTGTGCCATCGCTGGTGTGCTGACAATTGCCCTGCCTGTACCTGTCATCGTGTCCAACTTCAACTACTTCTACCACCGAGAAACAGAAGGGGAAGAACAGGCTCAGTTACTTCACGTTAGCTCCCCTAATTTAGCATCTGACAGTGATCTCAGTCGCCGCAGCTCCTCCACAATCAGCAAATCTGAGTACATGGAAATCGAAGAGGATATGAATAATAGCATAGACAATTTTAGAGAGGCTAATCTCAGAACTGGCAACTGCACTGTAGCCAACCAAAACTGCGTTAATAAAAGCAAGCTGCTGACTGATGTGTAAACAAAAAAACCAAAATCCCCACTCACAGCTTGAAGACTTTAGTGACACAGTCACAACTTTGTAGATGCTTTACTGATAGTCTTTGAATGCTTTATTTACCTCGTAAATGCATTGTTGCATTGCGAATTTTTGCTCAGCGATAAAGAAGCTTCCAGGATCCATGAAAGATAAGAATTTGTTTATTTTTGAAATGCATTTTCCACCTGGTAAATGATAACCATTTGAACTAGTTTAGTTTTAAGCTGTATGACGCTAGACCTAAACTTTTCCTCTCCCATCTTCCTTTTTTTTTATGAAGTTGACTTAAACTAAGCAAGACAGTTTTTAGAGCTATAAAACATATGCATGGATTCCAGTAAAAATATTCTGCAAAACTGCACAGTTGCAAGAAAGTGCATCAGATAATAATAATGATAAAAAAAGGTTAGCAAAAACCTGCAGCAAGCCTTTGCCATGGTTTTTCTGAAGGAGCGCAAATTTTCCTTCCGTCCCCTATGTGAAAGATTACATAATTCCAATCTACAGATCCACACAGCACCTTATTAAATACATACTTAAGGCTGGTCTCTTTTGCTGTCCGTAGAAGAACCATTCTAAAAGGAACGTAACAAACAAAACTGAAGACAAAACATCTGCAATGCTGCTAAGTTCTCTTACATGCAGATGATTTAAACACACTTTTCCTTTTCCCTGTCCAGAACTGGATAGAAAACTTCAAGCCCCTCTGTTGCAAGATAGCACAATGGAGTTTAATAAAAGCATGTCTGAATTTGATACTATTTATTTTATAATCGCATGCCTGAAACGTTACCTCAGACAATAGCGGATAAGCTTTCGTTTGAACTGAATCTTCTAAAAATAGGTCCTTTATTCCTCTTTTTTCTTTTCTTTTTCTTTCTGATTTGCATTCACCAGAAGTGCACTCCTTAATTTATTAAATCGTTGACTAGTAATTTAAAGTACTGTATTTAAGTGCGTATGTTAGTCAAATGGGAACAATAACTTTTGGAGATCAAAGCATGTTCAAATATTCAGCATTATGGCCTATTTGATTAAGGTGTAACTTGAATTAATTAATGCATGAATTCAATAATAATAATATTAATAATAATGACAATAATAGTAATAACAATAAAAACAAAATAAAAAAAGTGCTTGATAGACCGAGGGCCTGAACGAACTGATTAGAGAAACCTGATCGTTTTCCTGCATTGCTCAGGGAAATGTGTTGGCTTTTGTCCAGGAGTTGTCGGAAAGGAACATATCCCATCCCTTAAAGGGACAGCTATATGGAAAATTAAGAAGTCGAGTTATATATAACAACACCTAAAACCTAGTATCCTTTATAGTTGAAAGGTGCAGATGCATGCTTTTTGGTGCATTCTCAGAATGTAAATGAAACTTATCTATTACATGCATCCAAATTGCAGCAGCTGGTTTCTTTTGCAGTCATCGGTTGAGACTTTTTTTGTATTCCCCTAAAACTCACTGAAGAGACTCAACAGATTGATTTAGATAGTTGTGCAGTGCCTTTATCTTACATCCCCCCAAATTGCGGAAAGTGCCTCCAGGAACTGAGCGGTTCAGAGATAGCGAAGGAAAGGGCAAGGCAGCAACACGCTGTCAGGAGTGTGCTGAGCTGCCTCCTGGCACAGCACAGAAGGGGGTAGAGAAAGAAAGAAGGAGCAAGTCTGAGTGAGAGGGATGCAGAAGAGGCAGGCAGAGACCACCAGCGCCCATGGGATACCTTCCTTCCCCAGCCAGTCCGATGCTGCAGGGCTCAGCATTTGCTTCTGCCAAATAACTCATAGTTGTGTTTATGCAAGAATTCAGGTTTCCCTAGGTTGTTTATAGAGGCATCGCTGCCATCATTGTATCTGCCCTTCCTTTCCCTGAGATGGCTTTTTGGCAGCCTGTCCCAGCATGGCAGGACACAGGAGGAACCAGGGACCAGCATGAACTGCGGCATCACCCAGTCAGGCAACCAGACTGCAGGACTGTGCTTTTCTTTCCCTCGGATTCCCCCAGCAAGTAGGTGAGAGAGGCTTTCCAGTGCCCTCCCATCCCCTTTTGGCAGTCTGTCAGATCTTAAATCCCATCGCAGATCCTTTAAGCCATATTCTTCTTTCCGGTCCCTAACCTTACTCTACTTCCACCATCATCTGGTAAAGGAAGCAAAACTAGGAGAAGGTATCTTCTGCAATATGCCAGCCTTGACTGCTAGGCCCTGGAAGATAATAACCTTTGATCTGAGCTAACGTAGGCACTAATCTTTATTTTTTCAATGGACAAAGTTGAGGATCTTCATTCTGCACTCAGCGTGTGGCCAACTGCAGTAGAACACGTCTCCTTCCACATTGTACAGATCCTTTCTTCCCCTGTCTTTCTGATATATGTATATATGTGTATAAATATGTATGTGTCTCTGCGCATATGTGTGTCACACACATGCACAGACGCACACGTATATAAAACCAAGGCACTTAGAATAAAAAAAACCAAACCCTAACTCTGCAGTTACGCACAAGCCTGATCTGCCAGGCTTCCAGAAAGACTTGACTTTATTTCTCACTGTGTGGCTTCTATGAATCTTAACGATGAGAAAGCGATCAAGAATTGAGGGAGCTCTAACTCTTCTGCAAGAAATGCAAAATATCAGATAAAACAGGGCATTACATCCTCTAGGTAGAGGCTGTAAATCTTCCTTCCCGTCCCCTGCTCATGCCCCTGCCCATCCTCTCTCCCCATTAAATTCTGGTGGTCCTGATCTTCCCAAACTCTTGACTTCTAGGCTACGACTTTTCGTGACAAAACGGACTTGAACGCTGCACTCAGCTTACAAAACAACTAACCAACTAAACTAAACAGCAATAATCAATTCAGTGCTGTGGGACTGATGATCAGAAAGCAGCATCTGGGAGATGAGGCCTCACTTTGGTAACTTAACTTCTGCCATAGTTGAGTATGCACACCTTAGTTCAATGAGCAGAACCATAATCATTCTGCCTGTGTAAAGAGAAAAGTAGTGGTTCTTCTTTGTCAGGAAACCGGGATGGATCATTACGACTGGGGGTGGTTTGGGGAGCCTGAATGTTGCTTTGTCCATTTATAGCTCACTGCAAAGGGTCTCAATACATTTAGAGTACAGGAATTAACCTCATGTAGCATAGGCATGCGTTTTCGGCTAGTTTGACACAAAAAAAACCCTCAAACAAAAAAAGCTCTTACTCCCTTTACACAGGAGTGCTGAAATGTCTTTCTGGGCCTGAAGGTGCACTTAAACTGCCTGTTCTTACCAGTAAGCATCCTTGTCTGTCTGTCTTTCTTTCTTTCTTTTTTTCTTTCTTTCTTTCTTTCTTTCTTTTCTTTCTTTCCTTCTTTCTTTCTTTCTTTCTTCCTTCCTTCCTTCCTTCCTTCCTTTCTTCCTTCCTTCCTTCTTCTTTTTTCTCCCCCTTTTGGCGTATGTTTCTTTTTGCCACACATGAGTTCTATGGGGTTGTTTGTGTCAGTGGAAGAGGACTGGAAATGAGCTGATGGCCAATTTAGAGCACCTCTGAAAGAGAGAAGAGACCTTCATTTGGTAGGGACCTCCCAGGAGTGATGCCCACGTTATGCTGGACAGAGAAACGAGTAGATACAGCAGTCTCAGGTTGTATTTGATGAGGCAAGGCAGCAATTCCAGCATGAGGAGTCACTACCCAAGCCTCCTTTACCAGCCACTGCTCTAGGCTGCCTTCTTGGTTGCCCCCCATACAGCTGCTTCTTCATCCACTCAGTGACGGGGATGAGGGAACGTACCTGGCGTGAGCAAGGCAGCGGTGCACTGTGGCGCAGAGGTAGGAACGGAGGGGCAGTGGGCAGGAATCCCATAGGCTGGTATCACTGCCAAAATTCCCCATCTGGTCCTGCCACCCTTAGCTACAGAGCACAAGGGAACAGGCAGAGGAGCAAGGGGGAGAGTGAAAATGAAAGGCTCTTCCTGCACAGATCTGCAAGGTTGCTGCCAAACTGCCAAGAGCTCAAATCCTCAGTGTGGCAGCTCCAGCAGAGACAATGAACTGGATTTACTTGTCTTCAGAAGGAAGTTAGTGTGCAGTAAGCCAGGGTGTGAGTTCACAGCATCCTAGCAAACCCGTGCAGATTCCCTGCATGGAGTCTCTTAAGCCTTATCTCCACTGGGGACTTCAGGAAAGCTAATCCGAATTAATGAAAGGTGTGCATTTAAAGTAGATTTGTTAAACTGCTTTAAAGCCCAGCATGGACATTCTGTTGCAGTATAAAAGCAACCTTAATCTGATTTGGAGTCATTCTTTTTGGAAAGAAGGAAAGCTGAATTGAATTAAGGCTGCTTTAATTCTGAACACAATGGGGCTTAATGCAGTTTACCTCATCTGCCTCACAAGTTCATTCAGATAGATGAACCTTTAGGAATCATTAAGTGTAATGGAGCTGACCCTACTTTGCAGGGGATGGCTGGGCAGAGTGTGGCCACGTGCTATCAAACTCTTAGTACGTGGGTGCTGGAAATTCACAGCCTGGCTTACTGAGGGCTAACGTCTTGTTCCTGGTAACAATTCCAGTGATTTCCTTCCTTTGTTCCTGGTTTACACATTTGTAGGTGTGAGGAGAATCAATCCTTCTGGGAAGTTACACTGACAAATGATCATGGCCCAAGGAAATTAATTTCCACTTACAAAGTCTCTAACTGTGCCCGTGCTTAGCCTGATGTACTGTCGATCACGTGGACAAGCACTTGAAAGACAGTACGAAGCACTAGAGACAGAACAAAATTCAGCAAGAGTCCTCTTGTTTTCAGCAGTGATTTTGCCCAAGTAGAGATTTTAGGGATCAGACCCTTCTTAGCAAATCAGCTGCGTATCGTTTATTAGAGGCTGCATTGGCCCAAATAAAAATAATTGGAGCAGTGGCAACTTTTATTGACAAATTTTTTACTAAGGGACAATTGTTTTCATTAGACAGAAGTACAGAAAGTTTGTTTCTATTATGAGAGAGCTGAATCCCAAGTGTAACATAAAAACCTGCTTATTTTTAAGTATAAGGAACTGAGGGCAAGTTTCACTTTCCCATAGTTCACACTCAGACAGTGCAGTTTCTTATATGCACATGTATTAACTGAACTAAAATAAACACTAGGACAGGAACATCTGAAATGTATTAGAAAAAGGTGGAAAGTTGTATTTTAGAATAAGACCTTCTGCATGCATATGTAATATACGGAGAGAATATATTCCTTTCCAAATATTAGCTTGATAACTGTTTTTAGAGGGGTGCCATTCTGGATTAATTAATTTCCCCTAGCATAACGAAGAGGGAAGTACCGCAGCTTTTCCAGGAATGGTCTGATCCCATAGGCTTCCAGCAGCCTGATGCCACTGATTGTCGCAGTAATTTCAGACTCGCAGGAATGCAGAATCAGCTCCAAAGTGTGATTTACCCTCCATAGCCGCGGAGCTGGGTGGAGTTGGAAAGCTGTCCTCCCAATTGCACAGCACGGCAAGTTTGTTCCAGACCTGTGAATAAAATATTGCAAGTCTGAAACAAGCTCCTTTTCTGAGATGCTTTAACCACGTCCCTACATTTCAGTTTTGGTTGGACTTATTTCAGGCTGAGTTTCTTTTTCTGTTTTCTGTTCTTCTGGCTTTACTTAATCAGGTGTGGAGAATTTGTTTTTTCCTGAAATGCTTATCAAGTATTCTTAAAGGTGTCAGTACTCGTATCTGCAAAAATGAAACTTCAGGGTGTTCTGCTGTTTCACTCAATATAGGTGGACTTGCCACCGGTGAGGTCAACAATTTATGCTGTCAAGGCATAGCATGCTTTGATATTTTCAAAGGGAATAAAATGAAACTGAGGTCTTAACTGAAATTTGTCTCAAAATATCTGTTATTATCTATGTAATTCTGTATATTTCACCTGTTCACAGGCTCTAGCAAATGTCACTACAAGATATATAAAAAATCATCTTCGATTTCTAGTTTCTATAATAAAATGAAGACGTTGCATTCAGTTCCTTTAGGTGCATCAGTCTTTGATCCATGTTATTGTTTCAGTGACATTTCTATAATGTAATTGGGATCAAATGTATATTTTACTTTTGTACAAAAGTAAAAACGATATTTTTATGACTAAATTCAGCAAATCCTTACCTATAACCTGCTAAGATGAAATCTTTTTTTCCTTTCCTTTACATGTTAACTATTGTTTTTGCAGTATGTCGGTTTGAAATGAATAAATAACAGCTGTCAATAGAATTGTATATGGCCTCTCAGACATACCTCTGATTTGAAAGATCAAATATTACCGATGTGAAATATGTAAACTGAATAGTCTCCATAAGAAAGTGCGCCATCAGGGCAACAAACCATTTAAGCTGACACAGCTGTACTTATTCCCATCATTTACAAATCGCTTACACTTTGGGTCAAGTATGTACTTCATTGTCACATTACAGCTCATTTTACTTCCAGCAGTGAAATCGTTTGACTTCTCATTTTTACAACATCTGATGTTATGAGTTCTTGAACTATTTGAAATGCATAGTTTTCATCTATGCAATTTTACCTGCTTCTGTACTTGTTCATCTGTTCATACTTGGCATCAATTAAAGATAATTTTTAAGGATCTTACCCAGGATTATTCTGTCTGGTTATTTTCTGGAGTCTGGTTTCTGTGCTGTCACTACTGGCCAGTTCTATCTGAAATGAATGGTTGGTTCATTGATGGATTTTTTATTGAATGGTATAAGATATGGCAATGTAGTGAGTGGGAAATGTGGCTGTGGGCTTTGAGAGGCTTGTAAATGTCAACTCAAGCTTTACAGTACAATTAATCCAAGGGTTTGGCTTCCACGGGCTTTGGATCTAACCTTGAGTGAGTAATATTCTGGGGCCAAACTCTGCTGCTTTCACTGCTGAGACAGCACTCAGTTCCACCAAAAACGGTGGAAATAAGATTAAGTTTACTGATTGTATTCTCCAAAGGCTTGTGGGTATCAATTTGCATGTTACGGCTGCATTCCTGAATCTGAACCACTGCCTGTTGCATTATCATATAAGTGCTGACTTGAAATCAGGTTTCTGTGTGACTGATCATGGTTTTTTGGTTTGAGTTGAATGTAAGCAAGTCAAACTGACTTGGTCTTGTTTTCTTTTGAAAATTGTTTGTTTTTTCAAGGTGCGTTTCATGTGAACTGGTCTGATACAGTCATGCCTACCATATCTCAATATTGGATTCTGTATAAAGAAGGCAATGACATAAATGCTAATTATTTTATGCCAAAGGTATTGTGTATTAGAAGTCCATCTATAAAGACTGCCAGGTCTTTCTGTAGATACGTGCAGTTTGTAACATGGGATGCATACATGGTAGAGTGCTGATTACATGTGGTGAAATGAAGTGAAAATACCCTAACATTATATGAGGAAGAACATTTTGTGTGGCCTGTCATGTGATTTTAATTACTTACTTGTTTTGCTTTCTTGGTCAAGAAAAGCTTTCGTCAAGGAAATCCTCTTTCATCAATAGCTTGAAGTATATTTAGTGAGTGTTACTGAATCTCACTTACAAATTGACAAAAATTGTTTTGTTGAGCCGACAGTAAGGATTTGCTGTTATCAGTCCTAAATGGGTCTAGTCCAAGTCATTTGTCTGTTAGCTGCTCCGTGGTGGTGTTCTTAATTCAACAAACTACTCATGTCCATGCCTTACTTGAAGAGTTTGATCATTGTCATTGAGTTTTGATGGCTCTAGGTGTGTCGAAAGTCTCGTTGCTTCTTCCTTTTTTTTTTTTTTTCTGTGTAAAAAAATTGAAATGCTTGTTTACCAACTTGACAGTATCAATCTTCTCCCTTTTGTCCTTAGCAAAGCTCATGTTGCATTTTTTGGATCAAGTATATTGTTGCTGTGTAACCTGCTTTCCTGAATCTACAATTCACATGCCGTATTACCCATTTCTGTATCCCTCTATTAGTTTCCCCCCTTCTTGGCCACACTTCATCTTGTGAAATCCTACCCCCAGAGCCTTCACTGCTGAGGTCCTTCGTGGTCTGTCTCATCATCCCTGTCATGGATCTAACTCAAAAAACTCCTTTCTATTAGGTCTGGGAATGCCAATTTTGGTATCACAATCATCCATTTTGTTGAAGAAAGACCTTGCCCGTTTCCCTCTGTGCTGGTTCCTCTGTGTGGAAAATGCTCCCACTAGGTTCCTTTGGCCATCATGCCAACAAGACAACATCTCATACTTCTTGATTCCTCATCTTTCCCACAGCCTGTGTAGTCACTGTTGTTATATCTTGAACTAAGATACTTACTGTGATGTGGTCAGTTTTGCTAAGTGGAGGTTTTTAAGCAAAACTACGTGCATTCAGGACCAGGTCCTAGGACATGGTTTTTTCCTTTCTAAAATGACTCGATTAAAAAAAAAAAAAAAAGAAATCAACATTGTGTACTGGGTTAGTTGAGTCTCTGAGTTAATTTCTTAGTTAATCTCAAAAGTAAATAGATGTGTGGGTTTTTTCCCCTCAAAATGCAAATCCTCCTATCTTGTCTTTTATGCTTCATGAATTACAAAAATTTTACATATTGAGTCCTTCCTTTGGTTACACCAAGCAGCCTCCTTATCTTGTAGGTTTGCTCTGAAGCAACCTACACTGAGGAAAAAATTGTGGCTCTGCAGATGTGAGTGAGATAAAAGACATGTTGATGATCCATGGAATAGGCTCCTATCTTCTTCAGATGCACTGGCACTCCGGTTATAAGGGGAACAAAGACTAATATGATCTTATTTTGTCCTTAATTGAAGACTTTCAACACAGAGAGGGAGAGATTCCATTCAGTAACAAGGTGCTCTTTTTATATGTTACCTTCTTTACATAATATTGATGCTTTCAACATGAATTTGATTTACCCAACACTTAGTTTTGGAAGTTACTCAGCTTACATGTACTGTTTGATTAATGGATACAAAACAATTGCTTTATGGAAACATATGAATCTCAGGTGTGAATCTCAGGTACGCCCTTATTTATATTTTAACGAATAAGAATTCTAATACTCCACAGCATAAAATGATTCTTACCTCTGAAAGCAGAAAGAAACCTTTCTCACAGGTGTGCTGTTACCCACTGTTAACGTTTTATCCTTCCTCTAAAGCATCTGGAGCAGCTGCCTTCAGGGCTAGCAGTCTAAGTCAGATGGCCTGACTGCCAAAGAAAATCAGACCATCTGATTCAGTGCCACCCCTGAAAGCAGCTGCTATCTACCGCCGCAGCCAAGCTCTGCAAATATGTAGAGGGAACTGTTGTGCTCTTGAAGTAAACCAGAGCCCACAGAAGTAAATAGGATTGTATCTTTTTACTTCAGAAGACTGTAGAAAGGCCATAATTTCATGCTCCCTTTCAGTCTGCTAAGAAAAGAAGATGGGAAACGTTCTGTACTCAAGGCTTCTAATAGGTACTTTTAGAGTTGCATTATATTCCATGGTTGGTCTTTCTATAAAATGCTCACTTTATAGAGTGTTGAGATTAAGCGTTCGAAAATCAAAGAAGCTTTAATTAGCACAACAATACTTCAATCCTCTCAGCTTCTCTAACAGCTTCCTAAAATATCTCACATTTTATTCCAATGAGAAGACAATTATGACTCTTGAATAGAAAGCTTTTACAGCAAGAAGAGGAAAATGTAATTGTAGCTGGTATATTTGGTGACCTCCTCTCACTAGGTAGGAACACTGGCACATTTGGCTTTTGAGCAGGGGAGCCTGCAGTTGTCATTGAGTGTGACAGCGCGAGCTGCATAAAAAAAGGCTGGATGATCCTTAAAGGGAGGACAGGTCTGAGGACAGATGTGTTTCGTGAGTCACCATTTCCACCCTACCTGGTTAACAGCGGAGTGTGAGGAATGGGAGGTTCACCCGTGTTCAGTTCAGATAAGAAGCCTGCTGTGTGACATCCAGACGCAATGTGGACTGGGGTTTAGTGTCCCACAGTTACCTAGGCTGATACCATCGATACAGCCTACAGTCACTTCAAAAGATTTAAACATCTTTGATTTGTACAAGTGATAAGAGGGCTAGTGCCTGAGGGCTTGACAATCCAAATGTACCTGCTATAGTGGGCATATGTGGGGGGTTTCCTTTATCATTTCAGTCCCTGTAAGAAATACGTCATATTTTCCATCTTGATACATACAGACAGGTTCACCGGGGAAAGAAGTGGCAAGCCCATAGTTACACCCTCTGGCGCACACATCCACATTCATGGAGTCACATTCTACTTTTACAATAGCTCAATTACTTTTGGTAGATTTGCTTCTGCTTGACAAGGAATACATAGGGCCTGAATCAGGCCCATAGCTCGGTATAAGGCTAAACATTATTAAGAATAACTCAGTGGTGAGCAAGACAGAAAAAACAGCCATCCAAAAACCTAGTTCTCCGGACACACAGTGGAGGGATTCTCCAGCTACTTTTCCATGAATACTGAGAACACAATATAGACTTGAACTATTCTTTCAGGTTGGAAAAAACAAAGTTTTTAATTTAATGAATATTTAGCTCATTGCTGCTTGGCCATTCTGAATACAAATCTGCACGTTAAAATTCTGAATGAAGGAATATCTAGACTCTTATGGCATTTGGTTCCCTACACGTTTTGGACTAACTGTGGGAGCTGAGACTGCCAACAGGGTCCTGCCTCCAAGTGGAATCACTCGGGCAATGGTAGGTGTTTAGATGTATCTTTGCCTTTTTCTGGTGACTTTGACCCTTCCCTTCTGTTTTCAGTGTGCAGTATTCCTCTTCAGCCAAAAAAACCCCAGTTTCAGCTTACAAGGAAGGTAGCTTTCCTTTGGCTCCTTTTCTAGTTAGCCAAATGTTGTTATGAACTTGGTTTGCTGAACTTGGACTGTTGCAGTGGCTTTGATGCAAATAAATCACTTGCAAATGTTCCTGAAATACTCAGAGACATGTTTATTTCTCACTACCCTGATATCTGCAGCTTCAATTAATGCCATTAAATTTGGTTGTTTCAGTTGCAAACTGTGTTTTTTTCAGGAATTTGAAAAGATAAAAGGGGAAATGAATGTTTCGGAAAATGTACTTGAACGGCTTCCTCCCAAAAAGGGGGAATTTTTGAAACTGTTTTTTTGCTTGAATTGAGTTATCTTGGCATTACTTATTTGGGAAAGAATAAAAAAATAAAAAAGGATCTCTGTTACTTGGGGTACATTCCTTTGTTATGATTATTTAGATGATAAAAATGGCTGGTGTTCCAAGAGAAGAGCATTTACTGCTAATGGGGCTTTAATGTAAACTCTTGTGATACTTAATATTTAAATCCTGAAGAGGGTAAGATATGAATATAGCGTGAACAGCTGCTGGGTTTGTACAGTAACAGCACGGTGTTCGGAGGGTAATATCTCTGCGGCGTGGTGGCTATGCAGTTCTGGAGCAACCGCCACGACTGGTCATCGGAGTGTAGTAAAGCAACTGGAACTGAGTGTTGACCACCGAGCTTGAGCCTGGTGAAGACCCCAAAGTCACCCTGGGTCATTGCTTCAGTGAGGCAATGGTTCAACAAAAGAATGAATTAACATTAAGGCTCCAAATACCAAATGAGAAATCTTTTTGCCTATGAGAAAAACACTGATCTGGTGTAAACTTGCTTGTCCTGAACAAATTCGTGCAATAAGTCGTGATGGGCTAACATCTTCCGGCGGACTTCATGCCACATTGGCTTCTGTCATTTTGGCTCTAACATTTTGCACCTTTTTCCTCTATGCTTTTCTTTATCCTCCTGAGTTTGAGACATAAAACTGGCATGAACCAGAACACTGCCATGTTTTGTGTGCTGCGGCTAGTTTGTCAGAAACACCATTGAATGCCCTAATTTAGGTGGAATTTGCTTTACTGAACACTCCAGCAAGTCTATATGTTTGGTGTGGAGATTTCGAAGCCACTGATTCAGTCCTTCTGGGGTAATGTTGAATTAATCTCCAACATGGCAGTAAGGGGCATCCCGTCAGCACTTGGGACGAGAAATGCAATAAGATCTTGGTGTCGTTAAGGACTGTGATGCCTTCCTGGTGTCTGGGAAGAACTGGGGTTCTGCTCTGGTCTACTTTGGCTTTGTGTTTGTTTGCCCTCTAAATATTTTAAGTGCTGTTCTCGACGTCTGGTAGCCTTCCAGTGTGCTGTTGAAGAGCAGCCGTGTTTTGTCCCAGAAGTAGCTGCGTTTCAAAACCAGGAAGGGAGCTTGTGTGTCAGTTTATTAAATTGGTAAAGGGTTTGGGAACTGTTCCGGATGACGCGTGCTATGTTAATATAGGGTATCAATCAGAGGATATATATCCGAGGATACGAAATAGCAATCTGAAATTATGGTAATCAATATCCTCAATTATTAATTAAAGGTAGTAAATGGAAGCTGGCTATCACTGCACAGTATAAAGCCACTATTGCTAATGCATATTCAAAGCATGCATTCTGTCTGACAGGGCTGTGATGTATTTTTCCTGGTCTTCAAATGTCTGTGACCTTATCTATTTATGACACTTTAAAAAGGCTGCTGAAATCCACTAACATAAAGAGCAACTCAGTTCTGCTTCAGAACGGATCGATATGTCCACACAACCCCACATCCTAGGTTGGAATATCTGTGATTGGGAGACAGGCAGCAGAGTGCAGGGGTGTTGGTCTTTTGGTTTCTGTGTCTCTTTTCGGCAATACCCGTTAAGTTCTTACTCCTATGATTTGGGTACCAAAATCAATACGAAGAATGTGGGAACTGAGTCTTCACTGCCTGCATCTTGCATGGCTTTTTGCTCCTGTATAAAATGAAAAATGCCCTGGTGCAAGTCAACATAACTTATTTCTTCTGAACTAACCAGCTGAGGGTCTTTCTTTCCTATTCATACCTGATAATGTTTTACATAATTAAGAGCTTTTGTATGGCCAACAGGGAAGAATCTTGCTCATCAGGTTCCACTGTAGTACAATAAATAGGAAAAAACCCCCTCTTTTAAAGGAGAGATGTTTTAAAGTGACACCAAATACATTTTCATCTATTGGTGTTTTGTGACTCTGGACAATATTCTGTGATCACACAGAATGCATGCTCTAAGATACTAAAATTAAAAGTTGGAGGCAATGAAATATATACATGAACGTCCTTTATTTTGCCCATAGGCCTCATAACCATGATGCTGTTTCAGTGAAGACGTAAATTCTTCTTTTTCACTGTGCGTAGATTTGAACTTAATTTGGAACAGTTTATGAAAAACATAAGTGATTGCTGGAGAATTAATTTGGTATTATCTAAGATACAGGAGAAATGTCAGCTTTCATGGAGACATTTACAGAGCAAGCTAACTTGTTAATTCCTACTCTTCTCCAGAGTTTTTTTAACACTCCTCTGATAAAGCTAGTGTAGCAGTATCAAAAGATGTGATTTACTGTAGTGGAAGTTCATATGCTCCAGGCTTTATTTGCTTTTACAAGAAAGCCTAAAACCTCCTGCAGATCAATATTATCTAGAAGTGTAGTGGAAAAAAGTAACAATTTCTGTCACAGTAAATCTCTGCTATCATACTTTAAATCAGCTCATGTATCTTACTTCTTGCAGAACATTGTTAAAAACCCATACCAGTATTTTCTTCAACAAACATAACCTACATGCACTTTGGAGGTTTTGTTAGTGTAATAATACCATTGAATCTTCTCTAATGTAGTCTAAACCGTACTAAAACTTACACCCAGCTTCAAGACTTCTTACACTCCATAGTGAAACACTGATGAGCAGTGATGATGATAAAGCAATTAAAACAGCTGGATCTTTTCAGATTGTCATGGCTGGTAGGATGTAGGTGACTCCTCTACATCTCACAGAAAGATTAGATGCATCTCATGGGATTTTTTGATTGGTTTCAGGGTGGGAGAGGATTCAGCTTTTTGCCACCTGTCATGAGACACAAAACCTGACCAGATAATTTTATGGTCACAGAAGGATCTTAATTCATTTTTGAACAACCAGAAACCTTGCTGCACAGAACAGCATGGGCGGTTTGGACCACTTGGCTCATGGTCTAAGTCTTCTGTAGTTGGGAAGGGTACGTCAGAAATTGTCTGAGCCCAGCATGAGGCATTGGCTGAGCCAGTGTTTCCTTTTTTCCAGGATGGTGCCAAGGGAGGGAATGAAGCCCCTGTCTCTGTAGCAGGGAGGCAGACTGAGGACCACTTAGATGTTCAACTGGTTTAAATGGGTTGAGTTCCAGGGAAGCCAGTGGTCCCATGAGATTACCAGTGTGAAGGAAAGGAGCAGGCATCAGCCATGAAATGGTAGTACAAAAGCAGCTTATGGCAGCAGAGAGCAATTGAGGGCATTTGTCTGCGAATACCCGTGCATTTCCGAGCTGATCTTTCCAAGTGCCCTAAATTTCTCTTGAGTTCAGCACCTCTTAATATGTTACTGAGCAGGAATTATATTAACAATGACGTGGAAAAGCAGTAGACACTGTTGTTTGAATGATGTTCTGTGGTTAGTTCAGATAAAACTTACATGCTTTTTGCCCACTCAAGACAGGGACTGTTGGTGTGAAGCACCAAGTAGAATGGAGCCCTGGATCTCAGGGTGTGACTGAAAATATGAGTTAAAACAGGGATTTTTTTTTTCATAATCTTGGTGATTAGTGTTTAAAATAAAGCCCTCTCTGATTATTTCTATTCTGTAACATCTGGAGTGAGGCAGGTGTTTTATGGATAAATGGGAGAAAAGCTTTTTTCCTCGTTTTGTTTACGACCTGTGTGAATAGCGTCTCTGTGGAAGCCGAGATTGTGAGTGACAGGGAAATGGAGGTAAAAAAAGGTCTTGCTCTTTCTTATTAGTTTGAACAATTCCAGGGTAATACTTTTTATGGGATGTATAGAAGACTAGTTTACTCTTTGCTGTACTCTTTCTTTCAGGGTTTCTATCGAGTAATATGAAGTAAAGTTCAGTAGAAGCAGTAAGATGCTAGTCTTTTTATGGGTCTGCTAGGAAATGGATTTGGTAAATGTCTCTCTGCTTATAAATATTGTAGAGACACTATAATCTATTGATAATGTGACTAAATTACAGCCTACCAAGTAATTGGTTTAGCCTTCCCAGTCTTTAGGATGCATAGCTACATAAAAAAGCCACGTCTACACTGTCCAACACACACGACCAGGGTGACAATTTGCTGTGAGAAAATTGGGGTACTAACAGCTTACGGCCTCCGTCACTCCCTGACTCTGCAGAGTCCTCGCCCACAGAGGCATAGAAAACCCCCGATGCGCTGCTCTGTAGGGCACGCAGGAGTTTCTTGTGGTCCGTGTGAGCTCCTGAACTTCAGCCTGCCCTATGCAGCAGAAGCACCACGAGGTGTAAGTGATGATACACAGCTGTGCAATTAGTTGACTCTTTAATCATCTAGAGCTGGCAAGGTGTGGGCCTGCTTCTTGTCATGGGGCTGCATCACATGGCAGGCAGCAAGGCTGTGTAATCCGTATCTCCCTCCCGTGGCAGAATGAGCAAACCATCGAGGGCTGCCAACAAAACCCAATGCTGTGCCCATCCTCATGTTGTAGTGGAGAGGAGAGATGGCTGGAAACCACCCCCAGCACTCCCCTTCTTCGCAGTTCTCCAAGGAACGTGGTACTTGTCTTACAGCTCTTGGCCACATGGACATTTTGGTGTGTGGCTCATGGAGTCAACAGAGTTTTGTCTTCTTAGGAGGGTGAAGAAATGGTGTGGTATAAAGAGTAGTTGTGGAGGGCATACTGTTCCTTGCCCTCCCTTCCCTGTGCCTCCCCTCCCAGCCCTTCCCCTCACCTTCCCTTGTGTTCCCAGTTTCAGAATTGATGTTATCTGTGAATATTTCCATAGCCTGTGGTACCTACCCTTTCTCAGAGGGCACGATATGCTTTTGCCAGCTGCAAGCGCAAGGCCTTGCTCCATCCTAATCACGTACTTCCTCTGTGATTTAGATAACCTGGAGCTGGTTCAGGTCATGGCAAATTTTACGCTAGTGGAGAGGGATCATTGCTCTGGAGTGACGCAGGTCAGTAGCAGGGCAAGTATAATATGGGGAAGACAAAACTGGTTTACTTGTTTCTGCACGCTCACATTGGCTTTCCAAGGACACGTTCATCTATACTTGAAGTTTTATGATACAGGGGGAATTAATATACTGATCGCAAAGTGCCAGAAAGGGATATTTGCCATTCTCTTTGCACTCTTTTAACAAGCAAGTGTAGTTCTCCAGAAAGCCAGGGACGAGGAATAGTGCTGTTTTCATTTGTGTTGGGCCAGGTATTGAAAGTCGTTATTTTTTGCTGAGCAGTAGTACAGAATCACAGAAATACTGAGTTTGGAAGAGACCTCTGGCGATCAGCTAGTCCAACCTCTGTGCTCCAAGTAGGTCTCCTAAAGCCTAAAGCCTAAAGGACTGTGTCCAGTTGTGTTTTGAATATCTCCAAGCGTGGAGTCTCCAAAACCTCTCTAGGAAATGTATTCCAGTGTTCAACCACCTTCTGATTAAAAAAAAAAAGTGTTTTTCTTATGTTTAGATGGAATTTCTTGTGGTTCCGTTTGTGCCAATTGACTGTTTTTCTGTCACCGGGTACCACTGAGAAAAGTCTGTCGTCTTTACACCGTCCCCCATCAGTTATCTATACACATTGGTAAGGTCCTCCTGAGCCTTTCCTTCTCGAGGCTGAACAGTCTCAGCTCTCTCAGCCTCTCCTGGAGCATATGACAGATGCTCCAGTCCTTTGATGATCTTTGTGGGATGCGTGATCACAAGTGGGACAGCGTGAGCACAAGTAACTGTGAATTCAGACAGAGGCATTTGGAGGCCCATCTCTGCACATACATCCCAGATTAGTAGCTTGGAGTCTGTCTCCGGCTGGTATGACTGGTAGTCCGGTTGTCTGTCCTCTGTAGCATTGGGAGCTACAGAGGAATGTACACACCCCAGAGAATATACATGTAGGACCATCTAAGTCACCTTATATATATTCTCATATGCAATCTCATCCTGATTTCTAGAGATTGCTTTAAAACCTCAAAGGTAAGGTTCAGTGTCTCTTTCAAAAGTTAAACAGGTAGTTATAGTAATGAGAAATACTCTTTATATATAGCTCTCTCTCTCTATATATATGTACACACACACATTCTTTTGAATATATTTCTTTCTCTGAAGGTCAAGGCAAGAACCGAAATGCAAAATTTGGAGGCAAAATCTTTCTTGTTGCTTGTCCCTTAAGGAATTATTAAGATGGAGGAGACCCGTTTGATCTGATGCTGATTCAATTCACTTGAATAGAGTTTATTCTGTGCATATTTACGTACATACAGATTAAAGCAGAGATGTTAAGATAAGAGCAAAGATGTTAATTCTGGGAGTAGGTGTTCTTAGGACTGGACTTTGGTAGACCAGCAGTCTAATGAAACCTGCTAGATTTATAAGTACATTGTATGCATAAAAGCTCTCAGGTAATGGGAACTGCTGTAGGTCCATTGATTTCCACTAAATTACACCAGTTTACAGCAGATGCAAATCGGTCTGGTGATTTCAGCAGCAAAAATAAGTTGGAGAGAGGAGGGGGGAGATGGGTGTGTAGGTTATTCAGCTAGCATTCCCACCCCTTCAGTGTGCACACAGATATACAATAATTATTTATTAGAATTTGAGTTTGAGGTAAGTACACTTGGATATATAAGCACACTTATTTAGCATCCCTCTAATTGTATGCCCATCTAACAATTTCACTTTGAAAAGATGCATTTCATTAGAAAAAGTATGTAAAAAGCCTTTTTTTTTTTTTTTTTTGCTATTATCAGGGTAGGAAATATTACGCATTAACAAAATATATCCTCTGTGTCAAAGTTCTATAGGAACTCTTGACTGCAGTGCATTTCAGTAATGGAGGCTGATCAAGGAGCCCAAACTAGAGAAGACAACAGGAACATGTGACTGGTAAACAACATGTCAAGACACGTCAGTGCAATGAAGATTGAAATGTCTTGGTATTGGAATGTAGTTGGGAGAAATTGGTAGTGAGGGGGTGAAGGACATTGGCTGATCTGCCATAGTACATGTAATGATGTCAGATACTGAAGTAAATGCAATGACATCAGATACTGAAGGTAGTTGTGCTGTTGCGGAGCCAGAGTTAATCCACTGGTTGTGCTTCCCCATGTTTACAAGGCTGAGAACAGAGCCTGTCACTTTTAAGCTCCCTGTCTCCTTTGAAAAAGTCAAATCCTTTCATCCACACTATTTTGTCCAACTTGCTTGAACTGGGCTCAAGACGTGGAGGTAAAGCTGCTCTTTCCCTCATGATATCACATGGGTGGTGCGGGCAACATTTCTACCCATGGCAATGCAAGGCGTGCATCCCAGGGAAGACTGTGCTTGAATGCTTTGGACATTAGGAAAAATTTCCTTCCTGAAAGAGTGGTCAGGCCTTGGCACAGGCTGCCCAGGGCAGTGGTGGAGTCCCCATCCCTGGAGGGATTTAAAAGACGTGTAGATGAGGCGCTTAGGGACATGGTTTAGTGGGCATGGGGGGGGTGGGTTGACGGTTGGACTTGATGATCTTGGAGGTCCTTTCCAACCTTAGTGATTCTATGATTCTATGATTCTATGTCCTGGAAATGTCTTAATTATTTGTGTTTGCTGTTTTTGATAATTGCTGATTACTGCTGTGTGGGATTCAGGCAAACACTGAAAAATGACATTCATCATAGCCTGAGGAGATGGTGGAAACATCGCCATGGGTTGATGGCAGTGGGAAGCAGATGCCGCCACTGTACAAATCCAGGCACAGACAAAGGACAAACTCTGCACTAGAATACACTGTTATAAATCTGTCATGTCTTCATTATAGTCAATCATTGTCTATGAAGGGGAACACGGACAGAGTTATAGGCTGGGAATTTTGTCCTCAACTGGGACTAGCAGTCTCTGCAGATGCTTAGATTCTTCTGATTTAGGGGATCTTTTGACCTGAAATCTAATTTCCAGAAGGCGTGGAAGGAGGGGTGCTGGTTTTCCTCCAGTTGCAGAAGTTCTGGCGCGATCGTAAGAGTCAGAGAGAACAAAGAAGGGATCGGACTGGTGTGGAATCACACAAAGCAGGAGTGTGTCACCAAACAGACCTCGCTTCCCAGCTTACCAGACCAAAAGAAGGAAGAGACATGAATCTTTGGCCTAAAGAAAGAGATTAAAAGCTTCCCTTCCTGAAATGTTGGTGGTTTCACAAACCAGCAGCTGAAGTAGAAGAGAGAGGAGCTTTCATTTTCCTCAGTTTACTTACATTCCACAATATAAAAATCTCAACTAGAGAAAACTAGCTGGAAAGCTTTTTGAAACATGCAAAAACATGATTTGAAGTAGAAGCTTTTTCTTTTCTCCAGAAATTTTCAGCAAAATACCCAAGAGTTCTCTTGTTGCCAGAAGAAAACATTTGGCTGTCAAAAGAGAAAAAAATAAATCCCAAAACAAAAAATAATTTTGACTTCTAGACTTATTGTCAATTTTTTTTTTTTTTGGAGGGTGAGAGGGAGTTGAAAACTGAAAAAACCCCTCACATTAAGCAGACTTCATTATAGTGAGCACCCTGATTTATATAAGTCCTCACCTGTGAAACTGATTCTTAATGTATTTACTGCTCCCTGTTCCCCTCCCGCCTCTCACAGCTCCACTCCAGCTACATCTTTCTCCGCTAGCTAGAGGGGGGGTGAGCAGAGCTTCTCATGTAGAGAGAAGAATATAACTTACTGAAGGGTCAACAGGGAAGACTTGATTCTATAGATATGTGATCAAAACAGCTCAGGTAGCCCCTGAAGGCAGCGGAAGGAAGCTTTGTATTTGTATTCTGTGATGCAGTAAGAGGCAATACTCATTCCTATTTAAACTCTGAAATCCCAAAGGCTTTAGAGACTCTAATATGAGTCTGTAAACCTCAAAATTTTATAGGCAAGCTAACTGACCTTTATCCCATCTTTCTCTTGAAAAAGGCTTTGATGGATAGTTTTCAGTCAGTCTAAACGATTATTATTTTGATGTTTTTCAGGGTTTGCAAGGCTTGTGGCCATAAATTTCTAGTAATGGGAATCCCATCAGCATAGTGATTAGGCATAAAAAAAATTCACTGTTCCATGAATTTCTGCTTGTCCATTCTAGAGAGTATTTTGATCTCACTAACAGTAACTCCTGATTCATACATCCAGAAGATCCAAATTTAGTCCTTTGAGCACGGGACCTTTGAAGTCCCAGTTGTGCTGGTTTTATATGAGAGACAAAAAAAACCCCCAGCAATCTTCCTTGCCATTCACACATCTTCAGAAAGGGTTTAATCATTGGAAAGTGTGACATACTAAATTTTCTTTTCTCCAGTATCTTTTTACCGTGTCTTTTCCCTGTAGTATGTGACAGCTAATTCCCCACCCTGCCTTTTGGTTCTTTCAAGTGGATGGCAGATGTCTGTCACTTCTCTTGGCTTTTTACCTGGTCTTTATGTAACTTGCCATATGAGAGAGACTGGGTAGATCTCTGGAAGCAAAAGGGAGAATAAAAGCAGGGCAGACTGATTGGGGAGAAATAATTTCTTCATAAATAGATACCTTGAAGTCTTTTTGTCACACTCGAATGGAATTGTTCCAGGTTGCTGCTATGCTTTCAATACAGGTGATCCCAGAAATCAATGCAGTAAGTTGAGGTACAGTCTCTATACCTGTGCAGCATGTCTACACGGTGCCAGCTGGAGAATCCATACCATGTTGCTATTTACAGCACAATGTAGACATGGACCTTATGTCTGCAGAGAAGCTGTATCTTAAATTAGTTCATTGACTTCTGGGCACTTCGTTTCTGCTGTGGCTGTAAAACTGTTTCTGGAGCTCCCTCGTTAAGTGGGTATCTCTGCCCACTCATCCATTTCCCGGTGCAGACAAACCCTGCAAAGGATACTGGACATATCGGGTAACCGAGTTTATGTATAGCCTGTGAGAATATTGCTAATCCCAGATCTCTTGACACTTTCTTCTAACGGTCCTGCCCTTCTCCCATTGAAACTATTAGCTTCTGTTTACAATTCCTATGTATTTTGCATGGTGATTTGATACCCACTCCATGAGATGTTTCCGAGGGCTGTGCTGGTGCGGTACTATTTTTACATTCAATCTGCATGAGTGTGCTGCTTGGCCACAGCAGTACAAGGCAGTAGAGGACTGAGTTTTGCTACCGACTGCTATGGAAACAGTATCAATCTGCCATTCTTAAATTCAGACTGATCCTCCCCTCACCCCCCGGCACTATTTTCATCCCCCTACTATGCCAAATTGTTTTGAAAACCGTGGGTCTGCTTTAGTATTGATGTACTGGTCAGTGAAGAATCAGATTTCATGATTACCTTGTGGGATTTCCAAACTGGATTTCATATCTGCTGTCTACCATTCTGATTTCTCTTGCTGTCCAGCTGCAGCCGCTTCCCTCCTTTAAAATCCAGGTATTTACACTGAGGTAATTAAGAAGTTCTTATCACCTGCAATGTGTTGTTAATGCTCTCTGATACAGTGCAGCCCGTTGCTACTGTCCGTTTATGCAATTATACTTGGTTTTCAACCCGTTTATTATGTCCCAGTTATATTTCAAGCATAATTTTTGAGACAGTTAAGTGCTTTGCTGAGAGTCGCCTACACTGCATCTCCTGCCTCCTTCTGCCCATTCATTTTGTTCTTTTGTCAGAATATATAATCAAGTCTTTCTAACACGGATTTTGAGGTTTGGGGGTTTTTTTCCCTCTAAAGTAAAACTATGCTCTAAGCACCCCTGTATCATCTTAGAAGTATATTCTCCTGTGGGTACATAGTTACAGGTCCTGCTGCCTTCAAGGGGAGCTGCACAGTGTGACCCAGGGCAGTTGTATCCTCACAGTTTACAGGTTTCCTTTGATTATTGTCTTCCAGTGAGAATGTAGAGGCAGGACTTGACGGGCTTGCTTCTTTCATGTTTGGAAGGTTTGGTATTGCAGTTCATGCTCCTGGTCCTCAGATCTCCTGACCTTTTGCATGGTCTCTCTGTGATGCTCTTAAAATAACACTCTAGGTTCTGGAAGGTGCCTGGCAGTCTCCGTGGGCATTCTGTGGTGCAGGCTGGCTGAAACAGAATCACGAATTTGTGTTGGTGTGAGACGGCCAAATGGTCCTTGGTAATTTTTGAGACCCTAGAAACACTGGAAAACAGCGGTCCCCTGGAAACACCTTCGGAAACATCCTGTTCTTCAGTGCCTTGCTGAAAATGTTGCACCTGAATACTATTTCTTAAAAACACGACTGCACAGTCACAAACCTGTGCAATTCCCATCCCTGAAACTGTCCTTCTGGTAATACTAAACTTGGAACCAAATCAGGTTATATTTAACAGGAGCTTTACAGTTGTATGTCCTATATAAACCTTTGAAAATGTAAGGGCAAGGTGGTGTGTATTAGTGTGAGAGTTTGATGGATAAGGATGGGAGCTATCTGAAAGAGGAATGATATTGGGACGGAGAAAAATCCATGTGTGAGGTCTCCAGTGATATTACTGAGAGTTAGATTGGATGTTAGGGAAAAAAGTCACCAGGTGGGTAGTTTAGCAATGGAATGAGTCACCTGGAGTGGTGTTGGAAACTCCAACCTCTGAAATTTCCAAGATTTGGCTAGATGAAGCTGCAGCTGGCCTGATCTAGCATTGATAATAATCTTGCTCTAAGCAGGAGGTTGGTCCTAGATGACCTCTTGTCGTGGTTTGGCCCCAGCTGGCAACTAAGCTGATCTGGATATAGGACTCACTTCCCCTCAGTGGGGTGGTGTGAGAATCCTTAATGCCATGCAAGCACAGCTCAGCAGTAATGAAAACGTCCCTGTGTTATCAACACTTTTCATCACAAATCCAAAACATAGCCCTATACAAGCTACTTTGAAGAAAATTAACTCCATTCCAGCCAAAACCCAGTACACCTGTAGAGGTCACTTTCAGCTAACACTTTTGTGTTGAGACTAGATGCTACGTGAGTAAAAAGAGATAGGGGAGAGCAAGACAACACAGATTCTTCTGAGACTAGTGGAGCTGCAGCCTGCAGCTCAGAAATCACCTTGCCTCTCCGTTCAGCCGGCTGGTTGACAGCCGGCTGAACACGAGCCGGCAGTGTGCCCAGGTGGCCAANATTCTATTATTCTATGATTCTGTTGCATGTGATAACGAAGCAGCCTCTGCAGATGATTTGCAAGAGAAAGATTACGCTGTGGGAAATGCTAGGGTTGAAGGGACAGGTGAATGCTGAGCGCTTCGGTGCTGTGCACCATCCAGTCTCTTCTGGTGCAGAGAGGCTGTGGCTTAGTTTGTACAAACTATTTCAGCCCAGGGAGTGTAGCAGCACTGAAGGAAGAGAGGTTTTTTATGATATAGAACAGAGATGCCAATGCTTTCTGCCATATTCACACACTGGGGAGAAGCTGCCGCTTTCTTCTAACTTCAGTGTTTTATTCCAGCACGTGCAGTTGGTGTTCCTGAGCTGGGTGAAATGATTGTGGTCTGGTACCAGGTATTTTACTGCTGCTGTGTTTGTGTGTATGGGGAACAGCGGTCACCTCTGCTCTGGTGGGAGTTCTTACCATAGCTGAGCTGAGAAAGAGGAGCAAGCAGGTAAAATTAAAATTATAGGGAGTCATTTGTCTTTGGGAAGAGAGCATGGTTCTTGAAAACCCAGTTTGAATGCACCAGGGTAACCAGAGATGACACAAGCTTGAGAGGTGACATGTCCTCGCTTTCCCACTAGAGAAGGGCCACAGCACCAGTGTAGCCCATCCATGGCTGCCAGTGCTGTGCTGGGACCACAGAACGGCTAAAAGCCTTTCATCCCAGCCTCACCTTCTCCTCAAACTAGAGAGGGCTTAGATGCTTCTTGCTGCCTGTGGAATCACTGTTTCTCCCTTGTGTGGAAAGGGCTAAGCGTAGTGGCCCTGGTTCAGGCAATCACTTAACTGGAGCGGTTCAGCATGGGTCTGTCATGGTCCCAATGGCTGTGCTTTCCTTTTTTGCCATCCCATTTCATCTCTGTCTGTAAGTGACTCTGAATCGTGCCCTTCAATGCATGGGCTTGATCAGTCTTACATTTGTGCTTTCCCACTCAGACTCTTTTGGGGAAAAGGAGCTGACTTCTGCTCTCCCGTGGTCATTCTGGGAAGGAGGTTGCAGACAGCAGTCACATCTCTGAATTTACAGTGGGAGGATGCCCAGATACCATGGAGGCATTACAAGAATGGAGACGATGCTGTATTCATTCCTTGAGCCAAAAGATTTCCCCCCATGATCATTTGCAAATGTCCTTGGAAGTATTTGATAGACGTACTCTAATGATTTGTTTAGAACATTACCATGGGAACACAAACTCATTTATCTCATTGATGTGTATGGTCCCCATAGGACCCTGCTGCAATCACTGTTCAGTCCAGAGTCTTAACTGGATGTTTAAAAATCCACCATGTATCAATTGCAAAGTCTGCAAAGAACTATCTCACCGTGTTCTTCCTGTTCCAGGAGCCTGACTCCAGTCTCACTCCTGGGCAAGCTCAGGCAATGGTCACGCAAGTTTGAATCCTGGATTCACACCTATATATAATAAGAAGTGCCTACTGACCAAATGCTGTAGAAGTTATTGAAATGTTGATCTGGACGGGAACTAGATTTTCTTAGACTCGCTGTTTTGCTTCCCAAAGCAGGGGGAAAAAAAAAAGTTTTACATAAAATTCATGGGGAAGGAAAGGGCCTGGATCATTTAAAAATTATTCATGCAGTGACAGCTGAACACTCATTTAACTGAATTTGTGTTTTACACATGCATCAGTAAAGCTACTGAAACAGATCAAATACCTGCATTTTCCAGTGGAAAAAAATATTGGCACAAAAGCTGTGCATGACTCTCTGTGAGGCTGTTGCAAGTATTTGCGTCAGTGTTCTGTAGCTGCTCTGAAGAACGCCTTTTGAAAAGTTTTCTTGACAGTATGTTCACAGCTTGAAAAGTTTGCGCTTTCATAAGGAGATTGCACTACGATGAAATCCTCCAGTGGAGTTATAGCAGTATGCGGTTTGACAGTGGCGATTTTCAACACTTCCATAGGCTAGCAAATATTTATTATTCAGTTTGAGCAATAAAGTGGGATCAGTTAGAGAAGAGCAGATATTGCTGCAGGATAGCTTGTCTGGAAAAGGAAAAATCATCATCTTCTTTTTTAAAAGGCATTCTGCGGGTTTTAATTGGCTAAAAATAAGTACTTTTGTGAAAATGTCCAAAGAGAGGTCAATGGTTTTTGCTACTATGTTTATTCGGATAGTATTAATGGACAGAGTTTTTAACGATCTTCTCACCCTGATCTTCTCCCTTTGCTGTTGAACAGGCATGAAAATCCTACTCTCTGTGTCTCAAGCTAGGTGATTAACACTGAAGCACCCCAAAAAGGACGGCAATTTGGAATATCTAGTCCTATCCTCTTGCTTTTCTGACTGGGAAGTCATGTCAGTGGGAGTTTGCACAATAGGAGATCTGAGGGCCCTGGGCAACCTGATCTAGCTTTGAAGATAGCCCTACTTTGGACTGAACTGTAGACCTCCAGAAGTCCCTTTCACCATTGTTCTGACTATGCCACCTTGTAGTAACAGCTTCTTCAGTGATGATTTATTTCAGCACATCACTTAGATACTCTCTGCAGCACTGACCTTCAGTTGTCCTCTTCCTCCCCTCCTAAATGCAGCATAAGCATACTTCTCACATCATACTTGTTGAAAGTCTGGCCACCTCTCAGAACAGTTGTCTTTTGATGAGCCATTCTTGTGTTCTTTTCCTAGTCATTTTTGGGANACCCACAGTGGCCAGCTGCTGATTTTTTGAAGTACAGATAGCTTTCAAGATGTCTGAGTGAGGCTCCAATGCTGGAGAAAGGTCGTACAAGCAACGGCAGGGCTGTTTCAAGTTGGGAACTGTTAAGTAGTTTGAATGACTTGGGGAGACAACAGACAAGCAGATGCCCGTGGGACCACTATTATCAAGCCGCTGTTGGTTCCTGCTCTATATCCAGATCAGGTTTTTCCCCCATGCATTTGCCATTCCTGTCTTAAGCTCTCTGGAAGCTTCTGTCTCTCTCTGTGTTGACTCTCTGAGGTGTGGGGTTTGTATCCTATGGCTATCAGCTGTCTGAAGGTTTTGATGTATTGAACATGAGACAGGAATTTTGCCCACCCTTTCTCTGTCTCTTTGTTTACAATTTCCAGCTACCTTCTCTGCTTGGTGTCATGATCCTGAGGGCACTAATAGGACTTAATTACCCTGATCAGCTTCACCTGAGACTTCCACAGCACAGCTGACACCCATTGCCCCAGGAGCTCCATTTAAGCTCTGGCTGGGGGTCATGTAGGCTCACTCTGACTTGTGTGGTAGGTATGCTTGTACTTAGTCTTGTCTTTTGCTCTCCTGGCTTACCGAGTTGCTTTCTTGGATGGATTTTGGATGTATGCTGTAGGTACCTTTGTCTCTAGTTCTCTCCCTGAGATGAGTCTTAAAACTAGATATCAGGTAGCTTGTTTTCTATTTTCTCTTTTGCCTTCTCTTGGGTGTAATCTTCTTTACAGACTTCATGCATATGTTACAGTCTTATATCTAGTCCTGTCTCTGGGTCCCTCTCTTGCTGTTTCTGACTGGTCTCCATGGACTGACTTTAGCCCTAAGTTCTTACCTCACCTTTTATGGGACCGTCAATGGAACTGGTCACTGTCACTATGGTGGCTCGACTTGGGTGCTGTGGCACTGTGCCCTGGTTGGTGAGGACAATGCTTGTGTTGCAGTTGCTCTTGCCTCCTTGTTCTCTACATTTGTGCAGCCCTTGCTCTTGGTGCTTGAGGCCAATGATGTGTTTTGAGCATAGGAGTACTTATAAAAATGGGGTATCGATGTCTTCATGCTTTTTAACTTATGTCAAAATGCAGAAGGGGGAAAGCTGTAATAAAGTAAGAGACATAATTCTTTAGTTTAGAGGCACAATGTACTCCCTGTTTCAGTTGGTGTGGTTGTGCCTTACAGTTTAAGGAACAGACAGGCAAGGGAAGGTTTTCTGATTGATGGTGCATAGAATCTAGCTTTTTAGCCAACTCTCTGTTGTTGGAGATAGATAGGTATTTGACCCTTTGGGATGTGCTCTAAAGCTGAAGTCACCCAAAGCTTAGTCATTGTCTTTAGTGGAACTTAAGTGCGGAGTCAGAGGAGGCTAGTCAGTCTTCTTTGTAGTAAGCAGGACTGCAAAACCAGTGTGAGATCTTTAGGTTGCAATTTTATTCGCAAAACAAGTTGTATTGGAAAATAGACAGTGCCTGAACAGGAGACTCCTAAGTCAAACCTCGGAGATGGTATCGGCAGCCCTGGCTCATCCGATGCAGTACTGCATCTGTGCATTGCAATGGTCCCGGAAGGCAGTGTGATATTTGCATTGTCAATGGTTTTTATATTGGACAAAAATGAAGGTTTTGGCTCCTTGTGTTTAACAGGCTTCTCAAGTCAAGAGTAGCTGGCTGAAGTCCCGTGTGGGTATTTATATTTCTCCTAATTAAATGTGGCTCTCCCTTCCCCCATGATACTATTTCTCAATGGCATGTTCCACTTCCATGCTATAAGTATTTTTTTACCTGATAGCCTACGTAAGCAGCTGCCACCTCTCCCCAGATGGGTAGCTGGGTTTCTGTGGTGGGTGAAATGGCTGCTACTTGCAGTACGTAAAGCACTCTGAGTTACTTCAAGGTGAAAAGCTCTAGAGAAACAGTAGTTTTTGTGGGTGCTGGGTGTTCTTCAGTCCGCAAAGGGTTTCTTTTCCCTGATTTCACTATCAGTTAGGACACATGAGCCTTGCGGCTCTGGGGGAGGAGAACAGAACAGTTTTTCTACCTGTGTTTGTCCCCGGAGCCCTGGAAAAGAGGCCAGCTTTGCTCTGTTGAGCAAGATGAGGGACATCTGCTTCTGGCCTACAGGCCTAGAAAATATGACAGTCCCCTCCCAAGCTGAGCTGGTCTTGTCTACAGAGAGAGTGCTGCTCTCCGACAGTAAGCTTCCATAGCGTGCCGGGTTTGTACCCGTGGTGGTAAACACAGTTAAGCTCAACTGCATTGCTTATCAGAGTGCAGTATCCTCATTTGGGGATTGCTACAGGGTTGGAAATGATGCTTTTAATCTCCTAATGACGCTCTTGGGAGATGTCAAACCCTGCCTCCCCTCTTAAGCTTTAGAGGTCTTGTGCTGAGATGTCATCAATCTGAAGAATACTTCAACATGAAAGATGGTTTTGTTTTATCTTACTGTCTTGAGGCCTTGCATACAATAGGAATACTAAACTTGGAGTGGTTGGAGCATATGGGGGTGCTGATATCTTATATTTAGTTTGATCAGTCACTTCTACAAGCATCTGTCATGGAGGTAGCAGATGGCTGAAAGCCCTAATAGGGTTCAGAGGGAAAAGAACTGGATCTGGGGACAGGGTATGCTTAGGAGTGAAACATGCCTGTGAAACATATGCCTGTTTTCTGCTCAGAAGTAAGAGTCTGACGTGGCATGATCAGCATGGATCTAGGATGGTGATTATAATAATTTAATGTTTAAGAATGGGATGGCTCAAGAATGTTGCTTGAGCTGGGATGCCTTTTGGTTCTGGGAGTAGCACAAAGATGTGTGAAAACATGGTTTTTGGTCCAGGGAGCTTTGCAACCTACTGGCTAACTGTATATTGCTCCGTGGCTACAGCTGTTGGAGCTGAGTTAAAAGAAGTGTTTGAGAATGTGGCTTCACAGTCAGCTTATCCTGACTGAATTACAATCTGCTGCCAAAAGGAGCAGCTCTTCTGCCTGCGCTCAGCTAATGTTCCCAACAAGCCCATATCTACTTGGGTGTTCTTGAAGCTGTGCTGTGACTCAGTCAGCTCCCCGAGCTTGGCTGAAAACTGGCTTTCAGCTTGATCAGTCTGCTGATCTGATCACTCTGTATCTAGAAGATTAGTGGTGCTGGTGCGAAATGGGGGAGCGGGAGAAGAATGGGATACCCAAAACTATGGGCAGGGCAAAAAAGCGAGGACGGTTCCTTCAAGAGGCAGTACACATGGGCTAAAGGTGACTGAGGTCTTGCCTTGAAAATACCCGCACTGAGGCACTGCGGGCATGGCAGAGCAAAGACACCTAGCGCAAGTCTTCCGTGCATGGGGAGGCTGTGCTGTCCCCGGGATGGAAAAGGGCTACCAGCATGGCAGCTGAGAGGNGGGCTGGAGCTTGCTTTAGGTGCTGTGGTGCTCCACTCAATTCTGTGGTATAGGCTTACCTTGAGCAGCTTGCGTTGCTTTAACAGAACTGTAGTAACTGTCAAAGAATCTTTTCCCTGCTTCACATGCAGATGTATTAAGTGATTCATTGTGGTCATTTTACTTTTTCACTCATATCCACTTGCTTATTACAGACTCCTTGTATCGTAAATTAAGATGAATTATAAATTAAATTGAATTGGCTGAAAATGGACCATTTCTGGAGACTGTACCTAGTGGTTTTTCTTCCCCAAGCAAATGCTTTCATTCTTTTTTTTGCTCAAAAGCAAGCAAACAAAATCCCCATGATAAATTAATTGATGTAGCAGATATAGACACCAGCCAGTAAAATCAACCCCATCTGAAATGCTGAGGCCAGGCAGTCCAAGTCACCATTTCCCTCTGCTTTCAGTGCTGAACCAGCACGCACGGCTCATGCTTGTGCACATTTCTGCTGGAAGAAGGGAACTGGAGGGTACATACAGTGGTGAAAGGTTGTACAGAAAGACACTCCGTTTGCAAGCTGCTGAGAGAAGCTTAAGAACTGGGGGGAGAAGGAGGAGGGGAAAGGTTGAAGTCCTAAAGCTTTTTGTGTACTTGTTTACTTTAAATGTGTGGTGGGAATGAAACATCTTTAAACAAACAACTTTGCAGCCAATAGAAATGAATCAGTAACTGAAATTTTCATAGAAATGCTTCATTTATTATCTGGCTTGTCTCCAGTACTTAATCAGGGCTTCCTTGGGAAAGGTTGGTTTTGCAGTTAATGTGAATGCATCACACAAGCCATTTTTATTTTACTTATGCCTTCGCTGCATCCTTTGTGTGCAGTGGCAGCTGTAGGGGTCTGTTTAAGTGGGTTGGCTGCTGCTTTATTTTCTGTTGATGGCACCATAACCTTTCTGTGCATAAGTAAGTGGGAAGCTGCTGAATCCCAGGAGTAGTATTATCCCCTCAAAGACAGTTGAACTTTTACGCAAGTCCTGACCACTGGTTTTGAGAGTAACTTCTCTCCTGAAGGGTTGACTGAAACTTCAGGGTTTAGTTGCTTCCCAGTAGGGGAATAATTATGCTATGCAGACTAGATTTGCAGAGAGTTATGTGGAAGATAAAACTTGATGTTGATGAAGGTTTTTCAATGAAGAAGTAAGGTTTTTCCACTGATGTGAAAGGGCTTTGCATTAGGTCCTTCCAAGCACGTTTTAATGAGCTTTGGAACAAAAATGATTTATCTAGCTTTCTTGCTGCAAGTCAGATAATGATCCTAGTTAGATAATGCTGAGTGGTATTCTTCTGGTGCAAACAGAAAACAGGGCAGCACTTCACTCTCTTTACTTTGATGCATGAAGCTGTCATCTTTGTTGGTAATCAATAATGCTGCAGAAATAGCTGTACAATTGCTTATAGCTGCACCTTGCAAATAATGTTTTCCTAGCAGCAACTGATTGTGTGCACGTTTCCAAATGGATTGAAAAAATGCATCTATTTAAACTGTTAAGTTACTGATAGAATCTGCTAATTTAGGTACCTGAGAAAAATATTTAAAGCGTATTTTTGGTCTGGAGTTTTAAGTAAAAAAACCCCCATCTGTCACACATTGTAATTCTTGTTTGTTAATAACAGCAATTAAAATATCCAACTGATCATAATTTATTTTTCTTTTTTTTTTGCACTGGGTTTACTGCCTAAAAAAGAAAAGGACTCTCTTGGAACACTTGTTTCTTCCAGAAACTCTTCTTACTGAAGAAGACTTTATCTGACCCCAAGTTGTTCAGCCAAAGGAATGTTAATAAAAAATTATTAATTATCCTTACACTGAATAGACTTAAACCTAAATATTATTACAAGATGCCTAAGGACAATGTAATGTGTTTATTTGGTAGCTGAATCAGTTGGAGTTCAGTTATGTCCAAATGCTCTGAGGAAAATTAATCAAGTAATGGGGGAGGGAAGCAGTCAGTGGGAAGTCTGATTTTATTTCAAACTCTAGACCAGCTGCTTTCAAAAAAGGCACAGTTCTTAAATGAAAGGTACCTTTCTTAATTATATAACTTTCTATATACTTTTCTGTTTGTATGTTGGCCTTTCATGCTATGACCTAATCAGCAGTTCCTTTTTCTTGAGGTCTGCTATATGCTTTTATGTCACAGGTTTTTGTTCCTGTAAAGGGAAAAGTATTCACTTTTTGGGAAATTCAACCTGAAGTCTGTACATTATTTACATGGCATTGAAGTCTTCAAATTAGCAATGTAATATTGTTGAGGGCTGTGCTGGCTCTCTATATGGCTAGATCTACCATTCCCCCCTTTGGAACACAGTGTAGGTGCTGGGCACTTAGCTGTCTTTTCTGGAAAATTAGCAGGCAAGAAGGAGGACCTGGGGAAATAAATGCTGATCACACTCACCTTGATCTGTGGAGAAGTGATAGAATGAAACTATTTCCAGGCGCAGGAAGAATAGGAAGGTGATCAAGAGTAGTCTGCATGGATTCATCAGGGGAGATGGACATGAGGAAAAAATTCTTTACTAGAAGAGTGGTCAGGCCTTGGCACAGGCTGCCCAGGGCAGGGGTGGAGTCCCCATCCCTGGAGGGATTTAAAAGCCGTGTAGATGAGGCGCTTGGGGACATGGTTTGGTGGGCATGGGGGGGTTGGGCTGATGGTCGGACTGGATGATCTTAGAGGTCTTTTCCAACCTTAGTGATTCTATGCTTGACCAACCCTGACAACCTTCTGTGATGAAATGACTGGGTTGGTAGATGAGGGGAGAGCAGTGGATATTGTCTACCTAGACTTCAGTAAAGCTTTAGATACTGTCTCACATAGATCCTCACAGCAAAGCTGATGGAGTATGGGCTAGGTAAGTAGACAGTGAGATGGACTGAGAACTGGTTGAATGGCTGGGTCCAGAGGGCGGTGACCAGTGGCGTGAAGTCTAGTTGGAGGTCAGTAACTAGCAGTAACTGGGTCCAATCCTGTTCAACATCTTCATTAAGGATCTGGATGATGGGGCAGAGTGTACGCCCAGCAAGCTTGCAGATGACACGAAGCTACAAGGAGTGGCTGTCATACCAGGGGTTGTGCGGCCATCTACAGTGGCCTTGACAGGCTGGAAAAATGGGCTGACAGGAACCTCATGAAATTCAGTAAGGAGAAGTATGAAGTCCTGTACCTGGGGAGGAACAACCACATCCACCACCGGTATATGGTGGGGACTGTCTGGCTGGAGAGCAGCTTGGCAGACACCAGGCTAAACATGAGCCAACAGTCTACTCCTGTAGCAAAGAGGGCTAAAAGTATCCTGAGCTGCGTTAGGAGGAGCGTTGCCAGCAGGTCAAGGGAGGTGATCCTTCCCCTTTGTTCAGCACTGGTGGGGCCACACCTGGAATATTGTCTTCAGTTCTGGGTACCCAGTAGAAGACGGACATGGACATGCTGGATAGAGTCTAATGAAGGGCCATGAAGATGATAAAGGGACTGGAGCATCTCTCCTGTGAGGAAAAGCTGAGAGAGCTGGGACTCTTAGTTTTTGATAAGATCCCTAAGAGCTCTATCTGATGGGAGGGGGTAAAGGAGATGGAGGCAGGCTCTTTTCGGTGGTGCCCACTGACAGGACCAGAGGCAATGGTCACAAACTGAAACACAAAGTTACCTCTGAACATCCGGAGACACTTGTTTTTACTGTGAGGGTGACTGAGCACTGGCACAGGTTGCCCAGGGAGGATGTGGAGTCTCCATCCTTGGAGATAGTCAGAAGCTGTCTGGACATGGACCTCGGCAACCAGCTGTATGTGGCCCCAGTTGAGCAGCGGGGTTGGACCAGGTGACCTCCAGAGGTCCCTGCCAACTTCAGCCATTCTGTGATTAATAGTGAAAATAACCCAATGGGTTTCTTCTCAGCGTATTGAGAGAAGGTCCAATCTGGAAAAAGCTTCTACTGAGGGTGACTGTTTTGGTATTTAACTCTTGAATTTCCTCAGAATTGTTCCGTACAGCTCTACAGACAGAAGCCTGAAAGGACTCTTGTATACCACTCAGTCTGTCGTTGTCACTAATGGAAGATAAAGTTCAGGAACATAGTGGAAATATTGACAGGAGTCACCATCTTATAAGTAACAGCATGACCTATATCCCTGTATTAGACACCCCTTTAAATCTCTCTTTTTTTTTTAAGAAAAGACTAGTTTGTAGACTGTTTTTTGTATCAGATAAGCACCAGTACCTGCCTCCAGGTGAACCAAAGGGTTTGTGAAGAACTGGCTGCAGCTTTTTCCTTCAGGCTTGGGCTCTCCAGTTACAGTTTGCTGTAGGTCTTTAGCAAAAGGCAAATGCTCTGGGTCTGGCCCCATGTAAGGGCGAAGCTGGGCTCAATGTGCCACTGTGGAGGCCTTGGCTGAAAGGTTTGGGGGATCCGCAGGTACCCCTGGAGAGCAGAGTGGGAAGAGTTATAGTGTCATTCCTCCTCACATCAGTCTCAGTCACTGAGCTGGTGAGAGATGGCTGTCAATTTATGTTTGTTCTCCCTGCCTCTTGCTTTTGAAGCTTGTAAAACTTTGTAGGATGGTTCAGGCCATCCTGCAAATTCCCTTAATAGTAGTGGGGGGGGAAGTACTAGAACAGCTTCAGAGAATCTGCATTTCCTCATTTTCTGTGGGTCTTGCTGTTTGATTTACTGCTATCAGTTACACCCAAGGGATTTCTGCTTAGCCCAGTTGGGGCTGAGAATTGAATGACCTACCTTATGGCTTCCCACCTGCTGCTTTTTAATAGCTCCTATAGATATACTTAAGGGAAACATGCTGAATTATAGCATTTTATTAGCTTGGGATTGGAAAGACCTGGTTACTCCAGTGAGTCCATCTCCTAGCCAATGTGGGATAATTCTTTCCAGGGTATTCCTCAGACTTTTTTAATAGCTGATGCGGTGCTGCTTCTAGCCTTTCTCCTTCGGAGAGGTTATTTTCCAGGTTAGGACATTTCTGACACTTCGGTCACTTTCTCTTTGTACTTCAATCCATCAGTTTTAGTTGTAGTCCCTCACTCTAATTCTCCATCCTGTGTCTGTCCTATGAGACTCCCAAATGCCTGGAGCTGGTGACTTTTCATTCTTCATCACTTGATAGTCTTCCTGACTGTCTAATGGTGCAAGATGTAGATAGTGGTGGAAATAGCTTAAGTATCTTTCTGGTGTTTTCAATTTTCAGAACTGATTAGACTATGATATGCTCGTCTACAATCTGGCTTAGGATTTTTTGGTAGCATCATCACTGTTTGTTCCATGTGTTTCTCTCTTGGCTTTCAGTAGTTTCTCTTTTGCCATTCTTCAGTAGTGTTGCTATCCAGTTCTCTTCTTCCCACTGCATATCTACTTTTTAAAGTCTTAAATATAATGGAATCCAGCTGTATATTTAATTAATTAAAATAATCTGAGGCATTTGGTGATATTCACTGCATTCTGGCTTCTTGAAGGCTGCCAAAAAAAAAAATCAGAGCTACAGAAACAATCAGAGCTGTTATGTGGGTAGCAAGTTAATTGTATATAACATGTAGCTAATAAACAATACTTGAGGATCTGAGTTGTCCAGGGTAGCAGTCATGTTGATTCTGTTGTTGGGAGAACAAACGACAGAAAAAGCATTAATCTTGCTTATATTTCATACCTCTAATTTAGTCTCTGAAGGTCCTTTTGTATCATTTCATTGTCCTACTTGGGTTTTGGGGTTTCCAGTTTTGTGTGCCCTGTGAATGCCACCTGTTCATTATAATGAATGATAATGGGGCCAGACTCCAAATTAGTGATACGCTATCAGATCTATTAATATTACCAAACAATAGAAAAGATCAATATTTAGTAGGTAGCTGGCAGGCTATGGCACTGGTGGTACATTCTCATCATCTTGTCATCAATTTTGTAACATTATTCGCACATTCCAATCTTACAAGTCTCTGACCTTGTATGAGTTTCATAGAACTGCAGAGAAATCTTGGTTGGAAGGTACTACTGGACATCTCTAATAGTCTTTTCTGCAAAGCAGAACCAACTACAAGGCTACATCAGCTTGCTCAGCTTCTCATCCAGGTGTCTTCAGATATGGGAATTAAATTTGCTAAATGCCATCTTTTTGTCTTCACACTGAATTCTCTAGCACCCATGCAAACTGTACCTTTGACTCTCTTGCACAGTAGCACAATCTGAGTGGAGAAACACGTGCAGTGGAAGGGAGGGGAAGATCTCCTTTCTAGACATCTGAGCACTGCACTTGGCTCGCTCTAAGTTCCCTTTACAGTCAGTTGAAAGGAAAAGGAATTGCTGGGTGTGATTCATTGACAACCTTAAATGTTGACTTTACAGTAAGTGGATCATGTTGTGGAAATACCTGTTTGACTCTGGTGACTACAGTGGGAGTTCAGATGACTAACTGAGATGTTTTAGGGATTCTGTAAATTCCTAGAGATAACCAGGGTAAAACTTACCCCTAGTTTCTAAAACCTGTTAGAGATTAGATATGAGTTTGATGCAAATTTTCAACTTTATAAAGACTGTAGTGCCTCTGAGCAGACCCAAATGACCTGTAAAGCTCCTGGGAAGCTGTAGGGCACAATATTTGAAACATCTATAGAATTTGAAAAGCCTGTGATGCAATGATGGAGTGGTATTTCAGAATCATCTTTTGGGTTTTAGGCATCTTTTTTTTTCTAGTCTCGCTGTAAACATGGGAGTCCTTTTTGGCTCATACTTAATGGTTCATGGTGCTAACTTAAACAGATATATGAATGCCTTGCTACACGGAGTCTTATAAGGATAGATCCAATGACTGATAGATACTGAAGTGCTCAGTTACTGCTTTAACTGGGGCCACAGAAGGACCTGAGAGGGAGTGGGTGGTGAGATGGAGAGGGTAACATAGTAGAGCTTTCTCTGTTCCTTAATTCTCTTGTCACAAATTGTGTTAATATTAGATCTCACATTTTGCATGATTCAGGAGAATGCTTTAGTGGTAAACATTGGCTTCTAGTCAAGCACAAGTGCAACATGAGAGAGGATGAAAAGAAAATGTGAAATAAAGCACTGTAGACTGAAAGAGGGATAACAGAAGGGAGGGGTAAGACAGTACTAGTCTCTGACCTTCCAGAGAATCTGATGGAAATGAGTCCTCCAAGAAATAGAGGGGAGGCTGAACTATATGCTTTATAAAAAATACACCAGATGGAGGTGGAAGAGATTACTTCTTTAAAAAAATTAGTCAAATTAGTATTTTTGTCAAATACAGGGGGATGGGAGGGAAGTCCACTAATGCGGACTGAAATTTAGTAATAATAAGCTCCCACAGGAGCAGAACGTGTGTGCCACTGTATGTGAGAGGGAATATATGTCTAAGTGTACACATGTGGGCTAGCTTATGTACATAATGGAGGTTTTGTATGTTTGAGCACTGTCTGATGGAAGGGGTTGTTACGGTGGCTACAAATGAACAGTTTGGCTTTCTTAACCATCTTGGGTCTAGTCTTTCTCCTGCCATTTGGAGCATGAAGCCTGGTAATCACCAAATTATGTATGAGATGGCATTACTGTAGATGAATGAAGTCATAGAATAATTGCTTAAACTAATCTTGTAGTGAAGGATTGGTATATCCTTAAAAAAATGTGTTGGAGTAAGTGTCGTCCATATGCACCATCCTAGCCAGTAAGGTTAATCTGAAGTTCTTTATGCTGATCAAAAACTAATCCAAGCAGCTCTGCAAGTTGTATGAGTGCTAGATGTGATCTGACCACCAGAGAGACGCTCCTGTACATGACAAACAAAACTTGCTGGAGTTTCTGCTTATGTAAAATCAGTTCCCAGCAAATAGGTTTATGTACAGTCAGTCCCTGTCTACCAAAGCACATACAACACATGAATGCAGGCACCCACTTCCCCATTCTTTTCAATGCCCCTATAGAAAAAACAGTATTTCTTTGATATTGCCAGAATCTGTGGCTTAGTACTCCCCACATGCTTGATTCAGTGGGATCTTTTTATCCTGGTGGGCTTTTCAGGGTTTTCCTTTCTTATGGCATTGGTGAAAATAAGCGAACATTTATCCTCTTACCTCACACTGTTCAAGGTATGTCAGTGACTGATGAGAAGCTGCGTGGGTGGCTTGTTACTTTCCTCTCTGCTGTAGGAAAAAGGAGGGTGCTGCGTTATGGAATAAATAAGAGGGGCACTTCTAGCTAGTGGGGAATGCTGCACAGAGGTGGTGTACACGTGTGAGGAGGAGAGGTGCTGGTGGCTGGCTGGGAGTTGCACTCTTGTATCTGAGGAACAGAGTCGAGGGCTTCCTCTGCATTTCCTTTTCCTTGCTCAGACCTGGAGGAGTCGGTGGGAGCCATTCCTCCTTCTAGGCACTGTTGTGTCAGCGGAAAGGGGACAGGACAAGGTGGTCATTCCAGAAACCTTGAGGGTTCTAAAGAAAATGGCTTGCCTTGTCCCAGCCGTTACTGCTACTGAGGATGGTCTGCTGAATGCTGGCAGCATCCTTACCCCTGTGCAGAGAGTGAAAACTAAACCTCTCTGCTTTCCCGTGCTTTATCTCTGCCTTAAAGGGGAAGAGGAAAGGCAGGCAGGACTTCTTGGGGGAAGGGATGCAGCAAAAGCTTAATGAAGGGAAACTAATTTTGTACGCCATCCTTCATGGGTTTAGTCCAGCTGTTGGGGTCACTGTTCTTAAGATTTTACTCAAGATCCTTGTCTTCTACAAAACCTAGACAGGGTGTCCTGAAAGATGGATGGAGGTAGCAGCATTTCATACTGCTATGATCATTGGAAAAAGTTTTCAGTATATTATATAGGTAGATTAAAAATCCTGTCTGTGACATTGTCCCCATCTCTGCATCACTCCTTAGGTTTCTGAAGTCTTAGGATGAGTGCTTAAGAATCCTAATGCATATATTTTAAGTACAAGAGTTTATAGACATTTACACTAGCTTTTGCAGGGTCAGGGCCTGAAGATGTAAAGAGCCTTGTATTGATGGTGAAGTCATCTGCGCTGACAGAGAACCTAGCCCAGTGGATATTGATCCTGAGTGGAGTATTTGGATGCTGCTGCACAGCAAATATATGAACATCAACTTCTCTCGCATCTCTCATGGTGGGAGAAATATTCCTTCTCTCTGTCTTTGCAAGAGGTGGAGAGCATGTAAACAAAAAAGCATGATTTTCAGAGCTTGGGGGGGTGGGTTGGGGGGAAGCAATAACTTAGAGGACAAGCCACAGTCATTGTCACTTCAGGAGTTGACTGTTATTAATTGTGAGCTTCTGTCCCTTATTTTTCTTTAATAAAGACTCCAGAAGGCTTTTCCACTTAGTGAACAACCTGTTCTACACAACAGGGAGTAAGGAAGATGAATTTATCTGTATCTCAAATTTGGATGAGGAAGGAGTGGAACATTTGGTCTGTAAGTGAGGGGGCACAAGCTGCCTCTTCAAAAATGATCTTCTACAAACTGCTGTTAAGCATATCGGGTTTCCATAGTCTGCAGCTGGAAGTGTGTGTGTGTGCAGTTTTTATTTTGAAGCTGTGAGGTTCATTCCAAAAAGCTAACAATTTTAAAAAACAGCATTTGGGAAAGTTTGAAACACTTTGAGATGCGGTTTTTGCTCAAACTCCTTTTGTTCTTGTCATCTAGTTTGTATATTTGTGTATGCTGGTGACATGATTTCTACTTGTTTATAATTTTTTTATGGGTAACCTTAAAATACACTACCAACAGGCATACCACTTTCATATTTAAAGAATAAAATAAATATTTCCTTCTCTATTACTCTGTCAATCCATTCACCTCCCCTAGTTGGCTTGTGTACCATTCAAGAAAATTATGGTCATGGGGCAAATTCAGCTACTCCAATTATCCATTGATATTGCTACTTCTTAAGCCTAGCTTAGTCTTTCTGTGGTCTGTAGCACTGTGTCTTTATGGGCAGAGATTTTTTTGGTAAGCATCAGCTGTGTTTCCTAGTATATCAAATTAGCAATAATTTACTTGGAGAAAACATCATGAGTTATGAAGTGGGATTGTGTCTAATTGCGCTGGCCTTCTTCCATCTGGGATTTCACCAGCCTTTTCCCTATGATCCTTGTTTGATCAAAGCTTCCCTCTGAAGTGAAAGCAAGGGCTGCGAAATGGCAAGCTGTAGGGCTCCATATATTTCTCAATATTCTGAATTAAGCACCCTGGTAGTGTCACTCTTGCATCCTGATCCTAAAAATCACAAGAGTCCTGTCAACTTAAATGGCTCCATCACATGCCCAGCTCCCTGGAAGGTCAGGCCATGCACACAGGTACTGTAGCAGGGTTTAAGGTAGGCATCCTAATATGTTAATTTTGCCTATAGACGGATTAGTGTCTTCCCTCTGGTCTGTTTTACACCATGAACATAACTGATTATAGCAGTGCTTCTAAAACAGCTACTGGCTACACTTTAAATCCTATTTATGCTCTAAATACTATGAATAAGTGCTTGCTGTTAACAGAAAAATGTACTGTGTTCTCTCTGATCCTTTAAAAGTGTGTAGGTGCCCCCCCATTTTTGGGTCCTTCAGCACTCAGATGCTGACCTTTTGGGAGTGATGCTATACTTTATGTATCCTTCTTGCCAGGCTGGGTATGCCTACATTTTCAACTCAAAGTAGTGAAATCTTTCTTGGACAAGAAAATCTAAAAACATTGCTAAAAGTAGAGATGGAAATACACAGGAGTGCAATTATAGTCCAGCCAATAGTATTGCTGTAAACTAAATGTATCTAATAATTATCAGGATACTGCTATCATAGGTTTTAGAGATCTCCTGAGCTAGCTGTTTTAAAAAAAAATAATAATTAGACACATAGCATGCACTGAGAATGACTGACAGCATGAATGCTCTCAAGATAAGTATGTCAGGGGTGTATTGGGAGATTCAGATTTAGATTTACAGTGGCTTATGGTGACAAAAGAAACCAGTATATGCTGGGCTACAAATTATATAAACTTCCTCAGAGAAATTAGGAGGCAAGCAGTGTTATTGAAAGTGGCTCTTGAATGTTGGAGTCATTTTGGTTCTTCACTGACCAGTGTTTTGGCTAGTTACAGATGTGTTTAAACAAAAAGTCAATGTGAGTCTTCATGACCTAAGCAACAACTGAACAGAAACTGAGGAGAGAACAATTGGTTTTAGCCCTGAGAGCACACGGTCTAGCCAACAATAATACAAGCAGAAACAGCGAGACTGAACAGGTTAGCTAAATTATGGTGGTTCCCGTGTTCACTCATCTAAAATTCTGAATTTCTGAATAGCAAAGGTGAGGGATTTGGTTTTGTTTTCAATTCTTCATAATGCTTAGGAGTTTGGGAGGAGGGTAGGCGAGTTAAGGTGAGTCACACTAGCCTGCCTGCCCCCCTGGGACACCCGCAAGACCTGAGCGGGTGAGATGATTCAATGCAGAATGCTAGACAAAATCAAAGGATGAGCAAACCCTGTCCTCAAGCCTTTGCTTGTAATCAACCTGTCCAATAGCCCTGACTTCATGTCTTGGAGAAGGAACTGAGAGGAACTTGTTTAGTCTAGAAATGTCGGAGAGTTCAATACAGCTTTGTTGGATGGGACCTTCTGCCCCTTGTAAAAGTGTGTAGGTGAGCTCTTTTATGTAAGATCAAGCTCTTTTATGTACACAGTATTTGCAAAAAAAAAATCAACCAAAATTATGTTTAGAGAGACACTGTTAGTTTTGGACATGGGAGCACTGGCTTTTTCAGCCTGTCATGTGCTCATCTCCTTTTTGGTCCGTACACACATTCTCCCTCCTCTTTTCCCCCTTCTCTGGCAAGGAGATGACAAGAATGATTGAGGAGCTCAGCCTCTGGCAATGAGGGTTGTGTTGGCTCCAGAGGAGGTTGACTGAGGGAACACTGGGGAATGCTGATGTGACCAGGGGATGCATTCTCCTTGTATTTCACAGCATGAGGAGTGTGGATGTGGAAGTACTGCAGAAGTGTGTGTGTGTGGTGGTGGGGAAAGAATTTTTTGAGAGATCCCACGAAAAATGCTGCAGTAACATAGAATGGGGATGCTACTAAAGTCAGGCTGGAAGAGACAGTGGGGTGAAGAAATCAAATTTTACCATAGACTGCAGATGGTGGAGATGGGCCCATGGGTTTTAAGGTCTTCTGTCCCACAAGACCTGATTTTAAAATGAACAGAGCATGGTTAGTTCTAAAAACAATCAAGATTCGTGCTACTGATTCCCAGCAGAATGGAAACATTTCAAACTGTCCTGGTTCCGGACAAACCAAATGAGTTACGTTGGGAAGAAGAAAGGTAGGATGAGGATGTGTAACAAACAGAAGGACTGCATGAGAAATGTCTGCATCATCCATCTATCTTTTTGTTTTAAAATCTGTCATTACTGTATTCTGTCTCCTGGATACCAGCATTAGGAAAAAATGAGTTATGGTGTAAATTCTTGGGGTGGGTGGGTAATACTGTATTGAAAAGCTCCACAGGGAAATTTTGTCTTTATTGTTTGTGTTACCATATTACCAAAAGGCCTTTGGGAATCAAAACATCATTTGTTAGGCACTATATGGAAAAAGTCTCTCCACTTTAAGCAATAACCATATAATGAACAAGTGCATTGGAAGAAAAGATAAGAACTGGAAGCAATACTAGGAAAATCCATTATGCATATCAATATTGCATAGAAATCTTTGTAGAAGATGAAATTGGATTTTAGAGCATTTACCTCTGAAACATAAAATGCTAAGCTGAATCTGTGGAGATAGTTCTAGGGAATTTAGCGTTCTGATCTCTCATTTTTCTTAATGCAAGAAATATTTGCATGCTACTAGTGCAATTCTTAGGCTCCCTAGACTAGTGTATGCCAGGGAATGCTGATGGCATAATGGAGAAACAGTTACTCATCTCACTGGAGGAAACTGGCAGTGCAAGTATGCAATATGCTGGTAAACAGTACAAAAAAAAAAAAAGGAAAAAAAATTAAAAATTGAGTAAGCTGGAAAAAGGTTATGATTTACCATAGGGACACAGGCAGCTACATAGGTGAGATTCCAACAGGATACTTTGGCCATTGGTAAAAATGTCTGAAAGGAATGGATGATAATTGCAGGTAGTATAAACCTATTGTTTCATCACAGCCATGATCGTTGTAGAAAATATGTCTTCATAATATATGAACTTTGTATTTAAACAGTTGTATTGAGGCCAAAATGGAATATTGTTCCATCATTAAGTTCAACCTTCTCCCTTCCCAGGATTCAGGGGATGTGGGATTTCTAACAGACAGAGCAAGAGAAAATCATGAAAGGAATGCCACTCCATTTGCAGATTGGTGTAACTCTAGAAATTGTGGTGGACTGACTCTTGCCGTGCACTACTGTACCTGCAAAGGGAATTGGGTGTGCAGCTTCTGGAGTACGCTTTTTCAGTAGCAAGCAGCTTTTTTTCTTTTTCTCCAAAACAGCTATGTCTGAAACAAGTCTGAAATAGATCTTGATCTAGCTTCAGTTGCAGCAAAGCACTGTTCCATCACAAAACAGCGCTCATTGCCTGAGCCTTCTTGCTGCTGGATTTGTGTCCATACCGTTAAAATTCAAGCAACCTAGAAATTAGATTTATCTGTTTTGTAGATTATATGACTGTGCATTTGTCCCTGGGAAGAAAGAAATTTTTTTCCTGATTATTTAGTTGAATACCTGCAGTTCTTTGATTCCTTTCTTTAGAAATAGGGCAACAGAGTTCCTGTAGATTTAAGCAGCTGTCATGTAAAAATTATTAGGGAGTACAAGCAAGTCTTCGTGGCCTGCACTGAGTGGAATTTGATCACTGTTTATTGCATTGACGTATTAAAGAGGTTTTGTTTTCCAATGCGGTCGCCGATTGATGCTGACATTAGTATATGATTGCCTGTGAAGGTTTCTTGTTATCTCCACAGGATCTTGGTGCAGGAAAAACATGGCAACAAACATCTAGATAAATAAGGGGTTGGCCTTACTTTGTTTCACAAAAAAAATTACAAAATAAGAGGGTAGAGTTAGATGGTGATTAGAAAACCCAGACTGAAAACATGGATGAAATGTAAGCAGTCAGCACGCCTGTTCCCTATGATGAGTATTTTGTGCCTTCAATGACCAACCAGACTGGGCATGGGAGCTGAGCGCCGAAGCGTTGTCGGTTCCCAGCTCCATGCAGAGGCTAGTTCCCAAAGTACTTCCACTCCCTCCTTTGGAGGGGCAGACTTGCTGAAGTTGCTCTGCAGTTTCTCCTACTGCATGAACCCTGCCCAGCTGTCGCTCCTCCTGGTGGACTCGAATTGAAAGAGGTCCCCCAAGGTGGTAGGGGAGGCATTCAAAACTCAGCTGGGCAAGAAGAGCAATCTAATCTGGGTTTTGAGCTGGTCCTGCTTGGAGCAGATGATTGCACTGCATACCTCCAGAGGTCCCTTCCATGGTCTGTCTATGCTTTTTAGTATCCAGATACTGCTGGATGTACCAAGGTGGTGGTTGCAAGCTTGGATCATCTTACTGACCCCTGTTTTCAGGAACTTCTCCACCTGTTTCTGGCCAGAATTACACAACACTAAAGAGAATTGGGAAATCTATTAAAGTCTCTGTGTTTAAATCCTTTCTGAGTATTGCTTCCTTATCTGCTTCCCATGTGAAATCGAGTCTTTACTCTATTGGATGTGATGCCTAGATAAAGCACATATCTGTGCATGTATATCTTTTTCAACTAAAAAGTATTCAACTCAGGTTCATTCCTTCAGTGTAAAGCTGAAGAAGACTTCTTCAGCAGCAGAATCATGCTGGGTAGGAAGAGGGCTGTGTTGCTTGCAGGCTAGAGTATGACTCTAAAAGGGACAAATTTGAGAGGGGTCAGATGGGCATCTGGAGAGAAATAACTTTCATTAAGGGTGTATTCTACCACTTTTACTCAGTAAAACTGTTCTCCAAAGATAGCAGTGCATGAAGTAAAATATTATGTACTGCTACCTCTTTGAGGCCTGAAGGACTTCAGGACTGTGTTAGTCATTCAAGAGAGACCCAAGAATAGATGGTTTCCATCTGCGTGTCTGCAGCTAAACCACTTCTGCTGTAACGTGTTCAGAGGAGAAACTTGGTGCCTTTCCCACTGATGCTATAGTACTGCTCAGGAAAGATGATTTGCCTTGTAACAAGGACTCAGAAAAAGTGTGGAATGTGATATTACTTTTGCTTTATATTATCAGTTGTGTTTTGTTAAATGCTACTTGAGTGTATTTTTATATCTCTATATAAAAATATATACTTTGTTACAGTCCATCTGAGAGGAGAAAAGTTCTTACAGAAAACATCTCCCACTTACTGCCTTGGCTTAACCCAAGAGGTCTTCTATTTTCTCCTTAAGTATAGTCCTTACAAAATGTTTTAAGTTGTATTTATGCATCTAAACTTCTTTAGAGTTGCCTCAGCAACTGTCAAGAAAAATAAAATTTTTGACGGGAAATTTGCCAGAACAGAATATTTGAGCTTTTATCTGGGGGGGAGAAATCAATTTGAGGTTGGAAAGCATATCTACATCTCACCCTACTTACCTTTCCAAAATACTAAACGTAGAAAACTGGTTCATTTTGCTTATTGGTCTGTTATCATTAAGTATATGCATATGAAAAGGGGAAGTAAACTTCAAAGCAATTTTTTTTGTAGCAATGTTACAGGTAATGTTAAAATAAGTTATGTCTATTATTCCCAGATTTTTTTTATACTGATAACGCTTTACAGATAGCACAAAACTGCAAGATCTTCTGGGTGACTACAGCTTGGAATTGTTCAGAGGGGAAAAAAAATAGCCCTAAAGGTCTAAGTTCTACTGAATATTATTGTAACCATATCACGGTGAGGGAGTTGCGTTTATTTCCGTTGGTGCCTGTCCAACCTCAGGGGTGTGCACCAGAGTGAACTGTATTTTCTTTGTCATGGTCACGAAGCAAATGATTCTGCTCTGTGTGGAGTTTGGGGGTGAACTCTCATGTATGCAGAGAGGCTGACTGGGGTTCAAGAAGGGGGATGAAGACTCTGGAGCGAAGCAGGGATATATGAAATGGGCAGTGTAGGCACACCCTGTACTCACCTGGAATAGTTTTTACAAAGTTCATAATGACAGGCTGGCTGTTCTTGCTCAAAGGGCTCAGTGACCCCTCTGAAGATGGAAAAACTGTTACTANAGTGATTCTGTGATTCTACTGTGGCTTATGTCATGTAGCTTCACTGAGTCCAGTGGTAAATCAGATAAATCATAGAAAGATTTAGGTGGGAAGAGATGTCTAGAAGCTTCTAGTCCAACCTCGCTCAAACACACAGGCTGTGATCCACAGTCCTGCTCCAGCTGCCAGGGCTGAGCCCCTCTCTCACCCCAGTCCAACCAGCAGCTGTGCCCAGGACACACCAGTCCTGTCCCAATGGCTGGGCTGAGACCCCCACCCTCACCAGCAGCCCCATCTTGCTTCAGTTGCTAGTCCTGTGTCCTCTTGTGTCAGTGTCCCCAGTTGCTGGCACCTTGTCCTTGCAGCATTCACACACAGGGAATAGACTGTGGGATTGTACAGAAAGACAATTAAGAAAGGCTTTAATAATAAGATAGGACAGGCTGTAGTGGTTGGTTGCAGGGCTTGGTCAGACAAATGTACTGACCGGTGATGGTTTACATGTGACTGGCGCCTTTCTATACCCCTTTCTGTCCATTTTTTCCCCCTTTGTTTTGCCCCGATCCCCCTTCCACAAAATGTTTCTTAGGTTTTGCACAGGCCCGCTTCAAATATCCTGAATCCTCCTGTTCCTCTTATTTCCCCCTTCTTATCAGTTAAATGCCCAGGCTTGGTCTTCTCTAAAGCTGTGCCTGGAGTTTCTTGATGGCCCAGAAGGTGACTGAAGACTTTTGATCTTTGCCAGTGCCTCTATCTCTTGTGCCTCGGTTTGTGTGTCTGTATGTTCTTGTTTTATTACTTCCTCCTTTATTTAATATCCTTTTTGTATTGAAAGGGTCCTTGGCTGGATGACAAATGAAGCAGAGGCTCTCACCTTCCCTATACGCTCACAGTAGTGTCTGTCTGTCTTGTACTGGAGGCTCAAAACTAGATGTAGTCCCCCAGAGTTCCTCACAAGAGCTGAATAGAGGCAGAGCTTATGTCTTTACCATCTTCACTTAATTACCACTGATTAAATGTATACTTAATATGGTATTCACGGTATTACAGAGTATGGGCTGTACTTCAGCATGTTGGTTGCTTAGCTTTCATAAAAACTATCAACACTATTGAAACAGAATTAATTTCCGGAGCAACGCTCTGGGGAATGATTCTGATGCTGTTACCCTGAAAACAAAAGCCAAAGTCTAGCTAATTGCAGTAGGAGCAAACTTTCAAAAGAGAGTTAAACAGCACCAGGAACTCACCTGTTTTATACAGTTACAACCTGTTTATTTCATCTGAGTAGAGAGAGTAAAGTACTTATTCCCTGCCTAAGATACCCATTATCGTTTTCAGTAGAAAACTTCCATCGCTGCAGCGCGTGGCTGGCGAGGACCCAGCACGAGCCCTGTTGAGAACAGTGGTGCTCAGATACTTCCTCAGCAGCAGAAACGGAGGCTGGGACAGTGTTTGTTCAGAAGGGGTGAGCACTCCTGAAGGATGGTCTTCTTCCTCTTCAACACAGATAAGAAACCTGAGTAGAGCTGACAGTAGCACTGATGCAAATCCAAAGATTAAAATCTGTCCTTTACAACCATGTGCTTATGTTAGGGGCAGAAGGCAGTGCGTTTTCCACGTTGAAGGAGAGGCAGAGCTGTGCTGCCGGGCGGTAACGTGAGAAGAGCTGTAATGAGCCCAAAAGAAGTTGGGAGAGTATTAACTTACACAAGTGACCAGAATCTGTAACTGATATGGAACAAAACAGCATTTGTGTCCTCTGCCTGCTTCAGGTACAGCAAATCTCTTCACTTTCATAGCAACGGCCAGACTGAATAGACCTGCAGGACCTTTCATCACTTCTACCAATATGTGACCCTTGTCCTGCTGCTCTTGTCAGCAAAGACTGCATTTTCCGTCATCTCTCTTCAGACAGATTGGACTGCCCTTCTTTCTTTTGCTGAACTAATCACTCCCTTGAACGACAGGCCAGCTAGATAGGAGAAAATAAAGGGAGGTAAGTATCATATGCCTGACCATCCTGCGTGCAGGATAAACACATAAAGGAGACTGGAAACTCCATGGCTTCTGAAAATGTCTTTATTTAACAGGAAGGGGGAGGATTTGACGTCCTGCTTTCAAAGTCACATTGCCCTCCACAGAACATGTCAGTCTTCCTTCCCTTCCAGGGAAGGCTTCTGGAGATTGGGAAAGAAAACAAGATTTCTTGGCATATGCTCTGCCTGTAGCTTCTCTTCCTGGTCTGGAAGGCTGTTTTCCCTATACCTCTTCTCCACCATAACTTCTCTGCCTTGCAGGAGCTGAACTAGGGATGTTCATGGTCTGCATCTGATCTTGCTTCTCAGGTAACCCTGCTGAAGATGAGAAAAGAAAATAGCAGAAGACTCGAGTCCACCCTTACCTTGCTGAAATAATGTGTGGTCTAGGATACTAATCTACCACCCTCTGTGTACTGGAGTAGCACTAGTAACTTCACTGGGGTCTATGCAGACTTGCTCTGTGCAGGGCTGCTGGGCTGTGACTACTTTTGAAGCAAGGAGGAGGAGTGAGATGCCGTGTCTATTAGTCTGCCCATTCACTTTCAGGGTCAAAGCTTTTCACCTTGGACTTGAAGCATCAGGAGATGTTTTGTCTTGGTCAAGCCCATCATCCATGTATAAGCTCTGTGTCTAATAATCGTTACTGTAGGTATGGTCATCCCAGTCTGTGGGGATGGGCTTAACCTGCTGCTGCCTTCAGTTTACAGGTAGGGAACTGTGGTACAGAGAAAAAAGGATGTATTTCTGATAGCCCAATGGCTCTGTTGCCCTTTGAATGTTTAAAGGCATCAGTCCCATCAGTAAGATCGGCCTTCACAAGTGTTTCAAGCATCTGAGAGTCTAAAAGCCAGTGAAAGACAAAAAGGTTTAGATTTCAAACTGCTCAAGTTCTAGCTGAAGATTTCAAAGTCTCTCAGGTGCTTCAAGCCTGTGATGATTGCTAAAAGATTGCTTAGAGCTAATTGATTTAGTTAGGTGCCTCTGAGAATCTTAAAGTACCTTGATGTCAGTCAAGGCCCTGTACCCCCAGTCAATAACTTGCCTGCAAAGCATCTCGCTTTTCACTGGATGTAATTCAAATAGCAGAAAAGAAAGCAAGGTGCCAGATGTCTTAGTAAAAGTAAGGATGCCTTCAAAGACAGTTTATTTCTTGTCCGCTTTTCTATAAATGATGAAAAAAAAAATTAAAAACTAACACTTTACCAGTTCATCTCCTGTATTATTTACTATACAAAGCCATTTTCCCTAAGAAACATAATCATGAACAAGTCATCTAAATCAGGCTGCAATTTCAGTTTTCTTTGGAGAGAAAAAACTACTTCTTAAAAGCAGCTCTTAAAAAGCAGAGTGGAAAATGTCAGTGAGTCTCTCTAGCAGCAGGCCCATTTAAGAGTACGTCCATCTTTATGTGATAGGCTGATATGATGAGAGAGCATGGGATTACTCCACACATGCATCCACATGTCTGTAGTCACAGATTCTGAGTGATTATCATAGAATCGCTAAGGTTGGAAAAGACCTTTAAGATCATCAAGTCCAACCATCAACTCAACACCACCATAATTGATTGATACCACCAAGGTGGCATCTTAGCCTGATGCAAGACATTCAGGATTGAAAGATGTACACATTGACAATGCGAAGTCATTTCTGGAAACCTTTCTATTCTGGAGGATGTTTACCTTCTTGATATTGAATTGAAATCATGATGATGTCATTCAAAATGATCTTTTACTTGGGGCTCATTGTTTACATGTTTTAGTTCAGTCAGCTTTTTGCTTTTGCACCGAGTACAGTTCTTTTCTGTGTTGAAAGCTCTCTCCAAAGGAAGAAAAGGCTCTTATGCCAGTCTTCAGGTTTAGTATCACAAGGAGTGCTTTGATTTATGCTGCTGACACACAATCTGGCTTAATTAGTTAAGCAGAGTTTAAGCAGGGGAATACAGTTCTACTGAGATCAAAATTATCATGGACATTTATGCCAGCAGTGACTCTAAGATTTATCTATCGACATATCTTTATCAGAAATTTGAATTATGTCTGTTTCTCTCTCAGCTGTCTTACTGTCTAATCAGAAGGCTTATGAAGGAGCAACAGTTGGCCTGGGAAAAATCTATTTCACTTTCAAGAGGAGTTGGGTGAAGGACCATCATTGAGCTCTACAACTACCTGAAGGGAGGTTGGAGCGAGGGGGGGTCGGTCTCTTCTCCCAAGTAACAGCGATAGGACGAGAGGAAACGGCCTCAAGTTGTGCCAAGGGAGGTTTAGGTTGGACATTAGGAGAAAATTCTTTCCTGAAAGAGTGGTCAGGCCTTGGCACAGGCTGCCCAGGGCAGTGGTGGAGCCCCCATCCCTGGAGGGATTTCAAAGACGTGTAGATGAGGGGCGTGGGGACATGGTTTAGTGGGCATGGGGGGGTTGGGTTGACGGTTGGACTTGATGATCTTAGAGGTCTCTTCCAACCTTAGTGATTTTATGATTACTCTGCTTTTGAAACCTTCCCCTTTTGTTAGTGTGAGGGGTGTATTTATATTCTAAATCTTGCTTAAATTATTTGATGCTTGTATAAGTTTCTTTTTATATGAATCTACCTGTGGCTTACAGCACATTTGGGTGTAGTCATTGAAAAGAAAGATCTTTAATCCAGAGGAGAGAATCAAATCTGCACTGTCTGTATTTCAGAAGATCTCATTTCCTTGGTCTCTTGCTTTGGAAAGAAAGCATTTAAAGCCTCCGAGCCAAATAAATACATAGTACTTCCTGTAGACTGAAGAACTGCTACCATATTAAAACCATTTGGGAGAACAACTTGATCCATATTTGCCCACATGTAACAATTATTGATAGATAGAAATGACTCACCATTGAAGGAAACCTTGGGCCAGATTCACCCTTGGCATGAATAGGCACATCTCTATTAGCATTAAAATATTGGCAATCATTATAACAGAAGTGGTTTTAGCTTTTATGGTCTTTTTTTTGCTTTGTGTGCTGCATATGAGCCAGTGGTTAAGCCTGTTATGCCAGTGGGCACCTAGTAAGGAGGTGTTCTATGATACACCTCCTTAGCTGCACCAACATAATTATACAACATTGACTTTTATTTGCTTAATACTGCATATCTTGCATCACCTTTTCAGTGATACACCTTTACGCCTTTGTCTCATTGCGTAGGGAGGCTTGTAATCCAATTTTGTCTCTGTTTAGAGAAAAAGAGCTTGTTGGCAGGATGGTGCTTCATTTGCACCCTGGGAGTTCTGGAAATTATTTCAGCCCTTCTAGCTCAAGGTTGCTCAAAGTGCATTGCTCATTTTATTCTGTTTGGCCCAAAGAAATAAATCAAAGTAAAAACTTAAAAAGAAGATTCCTTGGTGGGTCTCATCAAAAGTTTGTGCCCTGTTGTGCTCTGAGTGGGTAGATTCAAGTTTGTTGATCTATGAGCTGAACTTCGTCACAGCTGGATAAGGTTGTGTCACAAAGCTAAAATGGAATGTTGTTTGTATTGAATATTGAATCAAACAAGTGAAATTTTCTTATACAGATCTGGAAGATGGTCAACCCCAATCCTGGAGAGTAACTTAATGTGAAATTGCATAATACTATTTGCGTAAGACCATCCCTTCTCAGGCATTAGGAGGGGGGCTTTGCGAACACGTCATGTATACATTGGCTCTGTGTAGCATATGCGACGAGCGCAGTCTGCTGGGATGGGGCTGGGGAGAAGACGTGGAGAAGCATCTTGTATGCTGAGGTCTGATACACAGGCTTCCCTCCAGTGTGTTGTACTGACATCAATTATAGAGAATGGAAACTCTGTGTATGCTGTAGTTTCTCTTTTAAGCTTATTTTAATTTTATGTCTCATAGGTTTTATGTCTCATTTTGTTATCGATATTTTATGTTACTTATAACACTATATCTGACAGTTGTATGTTTAAATTAGTATGGAATCAGAGTAATTTAGATTGAAAGGGATCTTTAGAGGTCACCTGGTCCAACTACCTACTGTCAAAGTAGGGTGAGCTTCAGAGATCCAACTCAGAGCTAGACTGGGTTGCTCATGACCTTGTCCAGTTTAACTTTGAATATTTCTTCCACAGCTCTCTGGGCAACCTTATTCAGTGCTGAACTATTCTCAGGGGAAGATTATTTTTCTTTATATCGAAGTCAAATTTGACTTTTTACCATCTGTGATGGTTGCTTCTCATCTGCTCTGCACTTTTTAGGAGAGTCTGGCACCCTCTTCTCTATAATCTGCCAACAGGTAGTGAGAAGCAGCAATCAGATCCCTCCTTGGTCCTTCTCTTCTGCAAACCAAACTCCTTCAGCTGGGGTTTATTTAATAACCAATGACAATAGAGCTCTTATTCTTCTTGATTATTTCATGCACTCAACCACTCCCTTTCTGCCCCCAACCCAATGCTACAATCCCTAGGTCTCAACTTCGCTTCCCAGCAGGGAGGTCACTGCTGGTCTGGGAAGGTCAATTCCTTGCATGTGCCAGTCTGGGGGGCTGCAGGTCAAGGTCCGTGGACATCCCCCAGAATTAGTTTCTCTGCTCGGCAATCAGATCTCCAGGATTTTCCTCCACTTCTCGGATCTTTCCTTCAATCAAGATCTTCATCTTGTTCTTTCCAAGACCGCTGCTTCTTTTTGGAAAACCTTATTTTTAATGGCACCTCTTCTTTCTGGAAGTTAGGCCCCTGGGTTTTCCATTCTGAATAGCATATGTACAGAACAACAACACGTGAATGGCCTCCAAATTGGAGGTTCTGTCTCTTTATTAATAGGAGGATTCAGGATCGGGCCACTTCTGTTTATTCCATGTGCTACCTAAATTTATGATCATCCCTTATTAGTTTCAGTTAGCAAGTAGCAGAATTGTGCTGAAGTTTCAAAGTTCAATTTCAGACATTCACCAGCCCACACATATGCAACCAACTATCTGCTGCCTGTTAGCATTCACAGTGTAAACTATTTTTGCACCTACGACAACTGGGGAACCCAAAACACGACACACTAGTCCCGATGTGGTGAACAGAGGGTAAGAGGCAATTTCCTTCACCTGATTTCTACTTCCTTGGTCGCTATGTAGTTAACCTTCATCACTGCAAGGATGCACTGCTGGCATTGTTCAGCTTCTGTCCAGCAGGACACTTGCTTTTAAAAGCTGCTCATTGCTGCTCTGTGGAGTTAGTCTGTTGCGATGCAGGGCTTCACATTTGCCCATGTGTTGTAAAGTTATAAAATGACTCTCGGCCATAAAGACTCTTAGTAAAATTTGCTTTGAAAGGGATCTGTGGAGGTCATCTTGGCCAACCCTCTATTTCAAGCAGGGCTAACTTCAAAGCTAGACCAGGGTGGTCAGCGCCTAGTCCAGTTGTGTTTTGAATATCTCAAAACTAATGAGATACATCTCAAATCTAATGTCCATGAAATACATTTAATTATTTTAAGGAGGGAGGAAGGTCAATTTGTAGGAAAGCTGGTGCCATCCCGATCAGAAAAAACACTTCAAGATGAGCCAGTAGCACACTGGAGACAAAGAAGATGTACTTGCACGATAGTTCTGCAAGAATGTTAACTTTTCTGATTGACACTTTCCAAGACTACTGAAGGACTGCTTTGGATTGACTCTCAGAGTACCAGTAAACAAGGATGTTTCTTCTAATTTCTAGCCTTATTTCTAGCAATGTTTTCTTTATCAAAATTAGATACAATCAGATACAATATCTGGGGTGAAGAAGGGAAACAGATTTGTGAGGCATCATCCACTGTGCTTTGTCACCCTAGGAGGGAAGTAGGAAGAACGCGTGGTAAGAAATTTGTCTTGTATTTTATTATTATTCTGAAGTGTTCCATTATTATTGCTATGCTAATGAAGTCTTTTTGGATTGTCTGACAGATCTCATGATAAACTCCTTAAGAAAACAATAAAATGGGAGGATGTCAGTTGACTAATTAGCTAATAATCAATATCCATCAGCAGCAGCTGTGACGAGATGGCAGACAGATACTATGCTCTGTTCAAGGGCTGGGTACTTCGTAGGTTCCAGTTTCAGGGAAGATATTGCCAAAACAATAATAATTGCATTGTATGACGAGAGCCTAATAGTGACAATCTAAACTGAGTACTTAGAAATACTTTCTCCTACACAAATTATTATGAAGTAGTTGATCCTGGCAATTCAAATTTTTTCTTGAGATGGGCATTAGGCAGGGCAGATATGAAATGCCCTGGGTAGAACCTTAAATTCATAAGTCACCAAGGAGCCAGGGATATCAACCCATGATACTTTAAACAATTATAACTCTACAGATACAAAGCTGATCAGAGTGTACTCCTGTACAATCTCAGAGGCAACCAGGGGAGGATTTACCTTATTTAACTGTAGGCATCTACAGCAAAGACACAGACGTTTAATTCTGAGCAAGCTATCTCAACTCCCATGATATCCAGAAACAAAAAGCATGAGTTGTCTGGTCTAATGGAGGTGTCCGCATTATGATGGAGAGGAGATAAGAGACTTCCAGAACGTGTTCTGTTCATTAACTTTAGAAGCCTAGACGGCCACATCAAATGCCTGAAGTTGAGAGATGAATCTCACCATGATTAACTGTGCCATAAATACTAATGATAATGACAGCTTCCTTGGTGGGTCTATTTTTATGGTAGCTGGAATAATACAAGTTATGCTTTGCTTACTGATACACAACTGAAACTTTGCTTACCAAAATTCAACTTATTCCAAATATAACTTGGAGGTATGCAAGGGCGAGCACAATTTGGCCTTCCATTTCCACTCACTCCCAGTCCATCTTCTTTGAAAAGGAAGGTCTGTATATGATATTCCATTGTGCTTCATTGCACTGGGTTGGTGAGAACCGTGTGCTATCATGGACAGGATATTTCATCTGAAAATTAAAGATAAGCCCAAATCTTGGTTTAAGCACCTAACTACGATATTTTTTTGGTGTAGAAAATCCCTAAATGTCACAGAATTGCCTCCCACACTAGCTGGGAGTGTGGGGGGCGTTTCTGGGCTTGTCTGAGGTAAAGAAGGAGGCTTGAGAAGACAGGGTGGCCGGGATGGTCAGGGCTGTGCTATAGGCAGTTCCCTCCCATGTAGCAGAGGTGGCTGCTGAAAAATGCCTCCTACAAGCTTCTGCCCCGGGTGAGATCTCTTCTGAGGGCTGGGCTGTGCTGCAAAGCACCTGAAGGATTCTTCTCCTTCCCCAACGGTTGGTGTCAGGCCTGGCTTGCACTGGCTAACTCAAGCCCAGAAGGGGGGATGACCACTGCTTTCACAGCACCTTCCAGCCGAGAGGGCTTCAAGCTGGGCTTCGATATAGAATCATAGAATCGCTAAGGTTGGAAAAGACCTCTGAGGTCATCGAGTCCAACCGTCAACCCAACCCCCCCATGCCCACTAAACCATGTCCCCAAGCACCTCATCTACACGTCTTTTAAATCCCTCCAGGGATGGGGACTCCACCTCTGCCCTGGGCAGCCTGTGCCAAGGCCTGACCACTCTGTCAGGAAAGAATTTTTTCCTAGTGTCCAACCTAACCCTCCCTTGGCACAACTTGAGGCTGTTTCCTCACGTCCTATCGCTTGTTACTTGGGAGAAGTATACGAGGGATGAAAGAGTGTGCGGCAGGGAGAGGCGATAGCTCCTGACAGTGGAGTTCTGCGACTGTAGGACTGATGAAGGACTCAGGCCTGCGGTTTAGCTGACAAGTGGAAAATAAGGATTGGGGGAGAATAAAGAAAAAGCCAAGAAATGGCAGCACAGCAAGAGCAATCAGTGGACACAGCTTATTAAAGCAGGTTAGCATTCCAGGATTGTACTGCTAGGCACGTTTGACAGGTTTACGCTGAAAGACACCACTTAGAAGTGTTAAATTCTTTTAGCTGAGCCTTATGGAGCCTTTTCACTGCAGAGTATGAAGCTGGCTATAGCCTTCATAATTCATTCTTAAAATGTGAGGTTAATGTGTAGCTACATTGGATATTAAGGGAAACAGATGGAGCAAGGAACACAGTGAATCACAGGGAATCTGTTCAAGAATTTTTCTCACTAAAAGAATTTTTCCTTACTGAGTCTGCCTTAAATATCAAAGAAAGCTCAAGTCACCGTATAAATGCCAGTTCCACTGTCCCCTGGTTGGCATTCAAATTTTCGAGCTAAATGTTGAGTTTGTCTGTTCAGGTTGGGACTTACCAAGGAGAAGAAGCAAATTCATTCTCATTGAATTTAAGTCAGATCTTTGTTCCCGGTCTCTCTTGAAAATCTAAGACTTTGATTGCTCTGGTGACCACCTGGAATATTACGCTTTGTAAACCTTACGGTTTGGCCATAACATGCAGATCTGCTTATTTCAGCCATAAGAAGACACTCCCAATTCCTAACACAAATCATACCTCATATCCAGACTTACTGTAATTCCAGACTACCCATCAGCTTCCTGGCCAACTGCCCCAAAGCAGAGGAAGGCTGCGTGGTTACATAAATAGGGTTGTTGGAAGCATCAAGTGAGGTCAACTGGCATGGTTCCCACAGTCAGAAAGCCCAGCCAGGATTTCCATTGCTCTTCAATCAGATAGGATGGAGGAAGAATGCCTCTGATGATCTCAGCTGCAGCTGGGGGCTGATATCCTTCCAGGGCTGGATAAATAATAAATGGCCCCGGTGATGGATATCTCTGAAATGTGCTAATAATTTTAATATAATGGACCGGATGGTATAGGTGTATGTTTGTGCCCTCTGCTGGTTGGAGCCAGATGATCTAGTGTTTTTCGTCTGTGCGTAAGTGAACAGAAAATTAGGACCTGTTGTGAAACTGGTGGTTATCTGCTGGAGGAAAGGATCAAGGGAAGTATCACCACCTCTTGATGTTTTCAAAACTGGACAGCTTTCAGGAAATAGAAGCTTTAGCTGAATATCTCTCATTGTGCTTGGTGAGGAAGTGAATGGATGAAATTGAAGTCCATGAAACACAAGATCAGACCAAGAGATCAAATGGCTCCTTTGTGCTTAGATTCTACAGAAAATATTTTGCCTGTATTTTCTGTTAAGAGTTTTGAGTGAAACGTTTGTAACCAGCATTTGAACTGATCAAAAAAAGAAAAATAATTTTTTGTATCGTTCCCCATTTTGAGAAAAATGTTTTGGCTTGATTTGTTGTCAGCTGGTTTTCGTGTTCGTTCTTTTTTTTTTTTTTTTTTCCCTCCCATGGCTCATATTGCAGTAATCTGTACTTCTGGAGCAAGATGATCAAAGCTTAGTATCTGCCTCTACTGATTATAATCCTCTTGGCTGTGATATACGGCAAAGTGGCAGGTCTGAAGTCTTTTGTAGCATTTAACCTCACTGGCTGGGTGGGATGTGGTAAGGAGCTGTGCTACTTTGCACGCAGCTGCAGCAAAGCATCCCCTGCTGTTCCCTCTGCAGGAGGGAAGAACTTTGCACCATCCATTTGGCTGGAACACCGAGCTCATCTAGGCCCACCTCCACCTAGGCTTGTGATGGGGAAGAGCGGACATGTCTGTAGGTCTTCCCACCCATTTTCAATTCCACCTGCTTTGTCTTTCAGTTGAGGTATAATCAACCAATTTCAGTCCAGGAGGTAAACATCTAAGACCTTTTTTCCTCCTCTCTAGCAAGGAAAGGAAACTCAGCTTCTATTAAGAGGAGACAGAAATCTGTGTTGGTGTCAAGGTTCAGAGCTCCCATTAGCAGATACAGGTACTTCATTCTTCCAAAAGGCTCTGTCTGGACTGACGCTTAGTTTCTCCTGAGGCAGGAGAAGACAGAGTTAACACGTTTGCAAAGTCAGAACTGGAATCCTGTAGCTGTTCTGCATAAGGCTGTAGGTTCGCAGTATCGGCGTTCATGAACAGACTGGAGGAGGTGTAGGCAACCTCCTTTCCATCTTTGCAAGGGGATGGCATCCTGTCAGTTTTCTGTGCTAATGTGGTGGCACAGTGGAAAACTGCAAGCTGCTGGGCCAGGCAGACAATCCCCTATACGATTCTGAAGCAGGCTGTCTGTCTCTGCTTCTGCGGGGTGTTGGTTCTTTCAGTCCATAGCGTGAATGGTGGATCCCTCAAAATCAGTTAGTACTTACACAGCCCTGCAGGTTGACGTGGCACTGTTCGAGACCTGGAATGTGCCAGGTAAACAACAAAGAAGAAAAAGTGCCTTGTCCTCTCCCCGCTATTGCTCCTTGTAGAATACGCTGTGGTGTCATCCAACGAGCCAAAGCATGGGTCTTCTCTTCCCTCCTCTGCGTGTTGGTTTTCAGCGATGGTGTTTCTGGTTAGGTTGATACAAGTGATAGGACAAGAGGAAACGGCCTCAAGTTGTGCCAAGGGAGGTTTAGATTGGACATTAGGAAAAAATTCTTTGCTGCAAGAGTGGTCAGGCCTTGGCACAGGCTGCCCAGGGCAGTGGTGGAGGCCCCATCCCTGGAGGGATTTAAAAGACGTGTAGATGAGGCGCTTGGGGACATGGTTTAGTGGGCCTGGGGGGGTTGGGTTGACGGTTGGACTCGATGATCTTAGAGGTCTTTTCCAACCGTAGCGATTCTATGCTTCTGTGATCTCTGCCAACCTGTATTTCACAAGGCTCCTCCTTTGCCAGCCCTTATGAAACTTGTGACCTTTCCTTAGGATTCATGTCACTCCCAAGCCCTTGCAACATCTTCTGGGCCCTGGCAGGATGCAGTGCAATACCAAGCCTACTGTTGATCTGTCCCGGTGGTCAAAGCCCTTTTTAAAACAAGAGGTGGCAGGAACACTGGGTCTGGTTTACACTGTCGTCGTTTCTGTGACTTGAGCGGAGATGTTCCTTACCCACCTCCTCACCTATGAAGTGATGGGAGACTCAAGGTGAACATTTCTCATGTTCTTTTGCAGGTGGGTGTTGCGTGGCGTGTGGCTTTGGTACCCTGTGTCACCGTAGTAACAGCAAGTCGTTGTTTCCCGGCAACTGTCAGGGTTGCTAAGAGAAAAATCAGCAGCGTTCGTAAATCTGACGTCTTTGACATCATCCGCTCACATTACATTGGGATGAGTTTGATGGAGAGAAAACGAGCTGGTGGCCAGTCTCATCTCCTTTAACCCAGCTGTACGTTGGTTTGTAGAAATAATTACAGTGTCTATAAGGCATTGGAATAGCCTGTTTGGGAGTCAGGGAACATGGATCCTGTTGTTTGCCCTCCTTGATCCATTCAATAACTACAGGTAACACTTTCTGCCCTCTGCTATAAGATGAAATGAGAACTGTGGATAAAAATCACTATCTAGGCGCTAAGTGCTATCGCTGGTCTTTGATGCTCTGGTTCCCCAGTACATTTCATAGGTGGCTTCACTGAGAAAGGAACTTTCACCAAGCTGTCTACTCTGCCAGTGCTTCATTCTTAAAACATTTTGCTTCGTAAACCCACCTGTCCATAGGCCATTGTGTGAAAGCTGAGTGTGTGTGCGGGGAGGGGAAGGAACAGCAGATTCCCTAAGGTATGACTCCAGCTTAGCTCTGTGGGATTCAGTGAAGTTATACCAACGCTGTGATGAATTGATAAATCCTATTTGCTTGCATCTGCCCACTCTGAGCCGGAGCTGGAGACATCCCTGTCTGCTGGTGCATGCCAGAGCATGTGCAGAGCGAGTTGTTGTGCTCTCTACAGTACGCAGGAGACAGATGGTGAAACCCACCCGTTCTGAAGTGTGCCTACGGAGAGTACGATTTTTGCAGTGTTGTGGTGCTGGCAGACAACGCAATAGCAATATTCTTACATTTCAGAGAACCGGCTAGTCTCAGAAGTGCTATTTTACCAGTATTCTCTTCTGGCACCTTTTTGTTCTACAGCTGCCTGCACAGCTTTTGGCACAAACCACTGATGGAGACTGGGAACCGCTCTGGCTGGACCAGCTCTGCGATTTAGTGTGAGGCACGGAAGCCAGATCATCTCAGCTACTGAGGTGCTCTTAGGAGAGGAGAACCAGTGGAGCAATGTTCTTCATCCCTTCTAAAATTACAGCAAACCCTCCGTGTTAGCAGGGTGTAGGCAGAGCTTCTCTTGGCTGGGGGAGAGAGGGGGGTAGAGCAGATTAATGGAGGGGATGTCTTCTCTACCCTAAATTGATAACATTTCTTTAGCTGAACAAGTGGGGCTTGTGACAGGACAATGAAGCCCCATGTGCTTTTGCAGAAGCCATCAGAAATCCTGGGGATGTTCAGAAATGCTCAGTTTTCCACCAATTTCCTGCAGCTGACAGTACATTTGTGTTGACCTTGGTGACAGCACCAGCCTCACAAATGAAAAGGACATGCCTCACTAAGAGGAGAATTAAATTTGCAATGAATGGCTTGTATTTCATTTTCTGTTACTGTCATTTTTATCTGTCCTGGCTAATCCTCGTGTCCCTAGAAAGCCTGCCCTAGTGTTCCATGTCCTGCAGTGGGAACGATGCCTGCGCGCACAGCGGGGGTAGCTCTCTCCAGGTCTTTTGTCAAACGCTGTCACGTACCCCCCAAGCTCCCTGTTCCTCTGCCAGCGTTGGGGAGTGTGCAGCGAGCTGATGTGGAGTCTTCTGCCTCCTTCTCAGACAGAAAAATCAGCTCGGGAGCCTGCAAGAGCAGCGTTCCTCAAGCGAAAGTGGTGTTCCCAGTTTAGCAGATAGGGACTCTGCGTCGGTATGAGAAGAGGGAAAAGTAATCTGTTATATTGCAGCTGTCACTTCGGAGATTTTCGTCCCTCTCCCTTACGTAAGCGTGAGAGTATTATAGATAGAAGATACGGGGGTCACAGGTATGTGAAATGGCTTCACACACCTATCTAGACATTCCTTTCAGCCTAGTTTGGGTTAGAAGGGGTGGGGGATTAAAGAGCATATCCTCTTTTTGTTTTTAAAAAATTAGAGGTTTGGCATAATTACCAGTGCAATAGTGACATTGTGGGTGAATCCAGATGTGATCAGTGCTTTTTTCTTCTCCTTCCTTTTTTTTTTGTTTGTTTGTTTGTTTATATGAAATATCACTGTAGCTCATTTTTCGGGATCGTGTGGTTTTTTTTTTTTTTTTTTTTTACAGTGATCTGGCTCTACTTGGAAGTTCCTACCTGGAAAATCTTATAAGGTGAAGTTGTCCCGTAAGGACCAAGGCACAGTCCTCTATAAAGGGGTAGGCCCGTAGTCTGAGCTACCTAGAGCCATTTGCCTGAGTTGCAGAGGCCCATGGTCTGAGTTTTGGGGGAGAGAAATTATTTGATGTCGGACTTGAGTACTTGGCTTCTGGAGCTGGGCCAAGTCCACTTCCTAGAATTAAATCATAGAAGTCAGGGACATGATGACAGCTGGAAATGACCAGGTGGTCCAGTAACGTCTCCTGTTCTCCATCAGATTATGAGAAGGAAGAGGGAGCAGAGCAACTGGGGAATTTAAAATGGAGCCTGTGACAGCTGCCCCTGGCTGTGCCCAGAGACGGGCTTACGAAAGAGGGACGGGCGAGAGGCTGGCTCCTTTCCACCGCGAGCTGACGGACTTTGTAAGGTCATGGTGAGGCTGCCTTGATTCCCTGCTGCCTCGCCAGCACTAATGCGCGGCGGCTGTGGAGCCGGGGAGCTGCGCTTCGGTTCAGCAGGGCAGACCGCAGCCAAGTCCAGATGACTTTGCAGATGCTGGTGTTGCGCGTGAAATGACCCGAGATGAGCCGTGATGCAGCTCTCGGGGCAGGACGGGAGCGCTTTACCCAGAGGAAACAAGGCAGTGGATTCATGTTCCTAAGTGGAGTCCCTCAAAAAGGATTTCCTTTTCAAAAGGGTTGGGATTGATGCAGCTGGCCGAAGTGAGGATGCATTTGTATTTCAAAGTCAATGGGAGTTTTCCTTTACCATCTGTCAAAAATAAGGCAGACAGGGGAGCTTGGGAACCATGAAGAAAATGTTACCAAGAGCTCTGTGGATAGTAGAGATTTTGTAGCAGCAGCTCCCTCTCTGTATGCCCGAAGAGATCTAATTCAGAGAAACCTGAGCACAGCAAAGCCCTTGGCAGTATTCAGCACCATCTCCTCTCTATGGAAGTACTCGGCTCCAGTTCTGTGCAGACAAAATGTCAGGGCTTCATCTGCCTCCCTCTGTTCTACCAGCTGAGAAGCCAGCAAGTGCCTTTCTAATGAGATATTAACTTTGCACTTAGATATGTGCTCCTTGTGCCCTCCCCACATACACGTACAATCATACCCAAAGCATATTAAAACCTGCTCACTGAATAAAGCCAGGTCAGGTGTTGAGGTGTCAGTCTGCTGGCTTATATGTAGCCCTGGTTCCCTGAAGCTAGACTTTGGTTAGCAATAGTAAAGCTGTGCTACAGGTCCAAAAAGTAGGATTACAAAGGTTTTGCTCCCCACCTCCCATCTGAAGGACGTGGCTCCCGGAGCTGGCTGGCACCTTTTTTTTCTCAGCTGTGATCCAGATGCAGCCTCCAGCGAAAGTCCGCAGGCATTTAAGCCCCTTAGCAAGGCTGGGGCTGTGCTAGTGCTGTTGGGTGGAAGAAGAGCCAGAGAGGTGGAGCAGCAGTAGCCCAGCAGCAGGACTGGTTTGAATCTGTGTTCTTGGATGCCAGCCCTAGCTAGAGAAGGGGGCATACTGGTTGGGTAACAGGGGAACAGGAGTGAAAATGAACTCTGGGCTCTTTCTGTAAAAACCTAGCACTGACTGCACTAACCCTGCAGGACTTGGAGTGCCCTTGTCCCGACAAGCAGGATTTTCAAGGCAGGTCTGGCTGGTCGGCGGTGCTGAATATGTCCTTGCTTTGCGTGCAGCAGGCATGGAGGAAAGAGCCTGAGAAAAGCTGCTGCCAACCCCGTAAGGCAGCTGACTTCTCAGATATCAAATCTGAAACATCAAAGGGGCTTCTCTTGAGCTAGCTGACCTTTTATTACACATATCCTTTCGCTAATACCCAGCAGATTATCTTTGCCTTTTTTTTTTTTTTTTTTTTTGCTACTGTGTTCTTGACCTGTGTCAACCCAACCAATCAGGCCTTGGAACAGACTGCCCAGGGCAGTGGTGGAGTCCCCAGCCCTGGAGGGATTTAAAAGACGTGTAGATGAGGGGCTTAGGGACATGGTTTAGTGGGCATGGGGGGGTTGGGGTGACGGTTGGACTCGATGACCTTAGAGGTCTTTTCCAACCTTAATGATTCTATGATTCTATGATTCTATAACCCCCCCTGCTTTGAACATGCTCCATGGTGGCAGAGAGGTGGCATTCCCAGTGGCTCTACTGTTGCAGGTGGCTCCCAGTGGGTGGCAGTTGTTCCCCTCTGAATTTTCTTGTGTATGTGTGTCACTGGAAGTGCCTCCAAAGCATGTGTCACCACCCCCACGCTTCAATCCCATCCTGAGCTATAGGTGAGCACCAGTTCAGCAGACACTGAGAGAAAACTGGATTTAGCCCCCGGTGAACTATGTATTGCTGTGAATGCAAGAGTTGGCTGTGCTTACGCACGTAGTAAGCTGCATCCCAAGACCACCGAGGGCAATAATTTCCAGTGGCTTTCTCTCTCCCTTGAGCAGTCTTGCTGAAATCCAGGGGAGCGCTGGTGGAAACAGATGTGAGAGAGGTGTTTCTGGAGGAATGTGTTGCTGGTAACTTCTGGAGGTAAATATGATTATGAGATGATGCAATGAAGGAAAGCCAGCACAGAGGAGACAACCCCCCTGCTTTTAAGCACTGTTCTGCTGTGTCTCAGACATGCTCTTGGTGACCCCATCATGCAGTTCGTGTTGAGAGGGAGCTGCACGACGCTGCCATGCACGCAAATTACCTCTGACTCTGCTCTCAAGGCTGTCTGCAGCCTTCTCTTTCCTGGGTCTGCTGTTCTGGTCCTGGACTTTTTCCAGCCAACACCTCCCACCTGCACTGTACTCTGTTATCGGCGATTCCCCTATCACGTTATAATCTGCCGGAATAACTTGCACTGCATAAGCAATTCTTGAAATGTGCATAGAGCTTATACTTAGGGCAGAGGACAGGCACTCACAAAGAATGTGAGAATCACTAGATTAAAATCAGTTTCTCTAGGAAATAAAGGGCAGGAAGCTTGTGTAATGTGTTGCTCAGACCATTAGGAAACCCTTGTTTTTAGGAGAAGGGAGGAAGTGAAAGAGGTGGCTGTGTGAGCCTTCTTGCCTTGGCATACTGGACCAAACAGCGAGGGTCAGCTTCAGTCTTTAGCAGTCAAGACCCTGGAGATCTGTTGCATTCACTAGCTCTCATGTCGTGTCAGGCAGTTGGGGAAGTTGGCAGCTTGAGGCTGTGCCTGTAGAAATAGGTGGCTGCTTCTCTCCACTGTCCTTGTGCAGCCTTCAACATCCATGCAACTTGCATGTCAAGTCTTTCCTTTGTGATCAGAATTCATCCTGCCTCCACAGTCAGCCCCGGGGAGAGTATTCAGAACTGAGTCAAATTATCCCCCAAACTGAAATTCCGTCGACTTGGAACCGCCCAAATTTTCAATGTGCTCGCCCTGGTTATCCTCTTTGCCAGCAAACTGGCTTTACTGTTTGAGCGCTGCACTCGCCAAGCGGCATGCGATTAGTATTTTCACTCCTGCTCCATCAGTGCGTTTCTTCCCACATCGTCTGTCCCTTTCCCAGTATGGAAGCGGACTGCCCAGGAAGGCTGAAGTGCCACACTGAACACATTCGTGTGCTACATGGAGGAGTGTTGGAGCTGACAGAATGAATAATTCTGTTGGGCGTAGCTACCGTTCAAATTACTCTTTGACTCTTTAGTCACCTGGGAACCTATTTACTCTCATCCCTGTACTAGTCTTGAAGGAGGCTGGGACTCCTGCCATACTAGTACCAGCAGATCAAGTCCTCTAGTTCATCCTACTTTTTTCCCCAGTTTTCTCTAATCACAGTGAGTTTTTTCCTGATTGAAAGGTAGGTTTTAATGCTGGAGTTAATTCTTAAATAATGAGGATGAATGCTTCTGTAGGATTTTAGTTCCAGGAAGGATGGTCGGCACTCTATAGACAGCATAACCGTGCTGATTTGTTGTTAGTGAGAATCCAAATAATTATTCATTATGGTTACCTCACATTTGCCATCTCAGGAAGAACTTGGATGAGACACAGAAGTATCAGGCAAAGCTGTAGTAGATAGGCAGTATAAAATATAGCCTGTTCTGTATAGAACATAGCTTTGCCTGGGCTATGAAATATTATTGAAACACAACTGGAATAATCCAGGTAGGTCATGCAATGAGAATATGATTTATGAGGGTAAAGCCAGCTCAACATCGTCTTAATGACCTACTGTTAAATACACGTTACTAAACTTGATATGTTCAGGAGCACACTGTGAGAGAGACAGTGTTCCTATCTAATTCAGGGGTTTCTACTCATTTTCAAACTCATTGCATAGCCACAGAAAAAAGAGTAGAACTGTTTTGGACAGAGATTACTCTTCTGGCTACAGATAAAGGTATACAATTTACAGAAGCCTCACCTTTACATACCACCTTTGTTTTGACCACTTGAGCAAGGAGCGATTGGTGTTTTAAGCTAATATGCCATATATAAGCAACGGCAGCCAAAAAGTCAACATATGTTTGCTTCCGTTTCCCCTGCTGCAGGAAACTCACTGCTGATAGCAGCGTGAGTGGTGGTGATGTCTTAAACAATCACAGCTAATATAATGGCATCTCCGTGGACCAAAAACATAGTTATGCACAAGCATAGAGGTACTTAGACTTTCCTCCAAGGCTTAGACTTTCCCTCCTGTAGCAAGGAAGGGGAATGGTATAAGAGTTCCTGTACTTCATCTACCTAAGTTACTGTGAGATGACCTTTCCAATGTTAATTAAGCTGAGTCAGAGTATAAGGTGTGACATGAATAATTCTTGAACACCAAAAAAAAAAAAGCAATAAATATACAGAGTTATGAAAGCTTAAATTGCTTTCCCTGATGCAGAGAATGTCTGTCCTCTAAGGTAAATGGCACCAAAGAATGCTGGATTCCTGTCAAAGTGGCAGCTGATGGCCGTTCAGGGAGCGTGACCACCGGTGGTTCGGTATCCGACAGCTTGGCCTGTTTTGTTTCTGCAGGATTCAGGCAGCGGTTCAGGTTGGCCTCTCTCCGCAGAGCTCATTCCAGGGACTGAAGGGTGGAAAATCCCTTGCATATAACATACCTTTGACATCCCAAACTTCTCTCTCCTCTGAGAATTGGAAGGTGTCCTGTGCCTCGATTTCTACATAGGAGGAGATAGCTCTTTCCTGTGCTGCTAAGGTTTTGCCCCAAAGACCACAAAGTTCTTCCATGCTGTTTTGATGGGAATCACAGGAGAACATGGCGTAGATGTTTTGCTTATAATGGTGGCTTACGATTTCTGTCCTTCTTGTGAACAACAGCCAGCAAGAGCAAGGAGCAAGTGGTTTACTGGTATTGGAATTTGCTTCTCTGTGCTTGTGATCATGCGAAATCCATGGGGTGTTGCAGCACTCTGCATCCAAGCAGCGTGATATCTGGTGATACTCCAGTTGATACCTGAAGTGCAGGGGAATTTGTGAGCATCCTAGAAAGCACATTTAAACCTGCAAAGAGGACCTGTTCTGTTACAAAGTCAACTGAAGTTTCTAGGAGTGATATAAACACGTGAAGGGAGACCAGGGTTAAATTACCAAGTCAGTAAACATCACTTGGAGGAACGCAGCTCTGAGGTGAAAACAGATAGCAGTACCAGGGTGAACCAGAGTTCATCTGAATTGCAGGACACTATGCCTGGAATTAACCGTGCTTTATGCAGAGCGGCTGAATGGATGGGCAGCCAGCAAGCCCCTGTAGAAGTGGGGTAGGCAGAAGATTATGTTTTAATGTCTAAAGCAGGGCATTAGGTTATTGGTCTCTAAGGGCAAACCGTCATACAGACTGTGTTATTGGGCTGGGTCCTGGGGAAGATGTTCAGGAAAGAGGACCACTGCTTCCTCATCGCGCTCTACAACTGCCTGAAGGGAGGTTGGAGCGAGGGGGGGTCGGTCTCTTCTCCCAAGTAACAGCAATAGGACGAGAGGAAACGGCCTCAAGTTGTGCCAGGGGAGGTTTAGGTTGGACATTAGGAAAGAATTCTTCACTGAAAGAGTGGTCAGGCCTTGGCACAGGCTGCCCAGGGCAGTGGTGGAGTCCCCATCCCTGGAGGGATTTAAAAGACGTGTAGATGAGGCGCTTGGGGACATGGTTTAGTGGGCATGGGGGGGTTGGGTTGACGGCTGGACTCGTTGACCTTAGAGGTCTTTTCCAACCTTAGTGATTCTATGATTCTAACAGCAAATATCAACATGAACGACGGCACAACAGCAGCTGTAGCTTAGATATTCAGGTCTATATTTCAGGATAAAGATTCTGGGGGGGTTAAACAAGCCTTTATCCTTCATTTTCCCAGTTCCCTCTCTCAGCAACAGCAGTAAATGCAGCATATCCTCCTGCCTCATGTGATTTTAGCTGCCATTGTCTCCTCTCTGAATCTGGATAGCGGGGGAAAAGGGAATGAGAGTCCCAAAAGGCACAGCTATTCATGAGGCTGTGGGTAGCAGATTTCAAGTGAAGTGGGTGCCAGAGCAGTCCACACATGCCAAGACGTTAGGGAAGCGCAGCTCGGGAGCAAAGCAGATTAACAGCACTGCAGAGCTGCTTACCCAGCACCTGCCTGCTTTGAACCTGGCTTGAATCAAAGACACAAGCCCGTGGCTGCTCTCAATCTCTAAATACAGCGTTTAGTTTTGAAAGCCCAGTAGGAACTTGCTTTTCCTCTTTTTTTCCCCCCTCCTCCTCAAGCCTTTCGCCTCAGTGACTTTGCTGTGTGAGCTGGGGGTGGGAGGTTGGGAGCGGGATGCTGAATCTCTGCTCCCCACTCTGCTCCCGGGTGGGAAGGGTGCCGTCGTGGCGGGGGTACCCTCACTGCCCTGGGCAGGCTTCCACTTCCACAAGCTGTGTTTGCATGCAGGGAATCTCTGTGGTTTACACGCCTGTTCTGTTCCGTAGCTATACCTCTTCCGAGTTTGTGTGCTGAACAGAAAGCTGGTAGAAGCAGAATCTCCATCAACCTAAGAATAATTGTTCCTTAGTTATATCTATAAACTAAGAAATTGAAATGAGGGGAAAAAAGTGAAACTTGTCGTTATTTCAAGTGTACATACGTTTTACTGCGTGGACTCCTGTTATCAAATAACACTCTCTGGGTATGTACATAATAAGGGTGAGTGAATTTGCATGTGTGTGTGTCCGTTTTTCCCACCAGTCCCACCACATTTCTCTTGTTAGGCAGGTCATACCTTACACTAAAATTATCAGTGTCATGGCAAAACGTGCATTGGACAGATATTTCTTCAGCACTGGTAAAGGTACACGATGCTCCTGAAAGACTTGATGCTTTGCATAACTACAATTTGATGTGGCCAATTTTTTTCATACAGAAGGCAGAGGTTGCTTGTGTTTTTAATGCAGTAGCTATGCTGTCTATTTTATTTCCCCAATAATTTGCTAACCTAGGGTTATAAGCATTTGATGATTTCCTGGCTGGCAACATTTAAGCACTGACTATGCTTTTGTTCCAGAACATGGGGAGCTCCCGCACACCCCTTGTTCATCGGCAATCTTTCCGTCCTGCTTGTTGACTGGTGGCTCTTCACTCCAGTCAAGGTCTGAGAATCTCCAAGGATGCTGATTCCACCGTAAGTCTGGAAGACCTGTTCCAGCACTGCACCACTCTCACTGTGATCTTCTTTTCCTTACACCTAGTCAGCATATCCCCTGCTGCAACTTCTGAACAATCAACACAGAATAAGCAGAATATTTTGGCTAGGGTTTCGCGAGTCTGAAATACCTCTACAGCTCTGCTGGAATAATTTCTTTTTGTAAAGTCTGAAATATTTTATTTGTATTAGGATCTTCTCTAATGTGTTGAATACTTTAAAATGAAATTAATTTTAAATAAAATTTGAAGCTCACAGTCATTCTAAAATTAGGGAAACAACATTTTCACCTAGACAAGTGTCGTTTTAACAATTTTAAACATTTCTGAGGGTTTTTCACATAAAATTATCAAAGCCAATAATTTCCTTTTTATACCTTGGTATTTCAGTGGCTTTTTTCCTCAGAAAGGATAATTTAATCAAAACATATCTCACTATATCAGTTCAGGAGCCCATGGGAACGTCTGCACAATCAGGTACAGATAAATCCAGTGCTAACTGTGCACTAGTGAGACGTGAGTTAACTTTGATCCAAACCTCTTAGTGCAGGTCCAGGCTGCACAGGAAAACCCGCTGAGATACAAATAGCTACATCAGCCCTTTGGAAACAAACTCTCTCTTCTTTCATGCTTTTGGTCTAGATGCTTTTTTCTTAACTATGAACTCTGAATAGGTTGGTGACTCCTTGTCCCTCTGTTGCCTCTGAGGAAAGATAAGCATCTACAAAGGGCAGCTCAGACCTCACCTGAGCTGGTTTCCCACCAGAGTTGTCTGCCTCCCTGCGATGACTACCCAAGGATCCCAGCTTGAGCCATCTGCTAATTTAAACGCTTTACAGAGGTGGCAAAAATCCACGGCAACAAATAAGGGCTCAAATTCCCAACAGGCAAGTCCTTTTGGCCTATTGCAGGTATTTTCATCATGTGCGTTAGGATCTTAGAAGCCATTTGTAAAATTGACATTAAAGATTTGGTTGGTTATACAGAGACTGGGGAATGAGGGGATGTCTCCAGAGTACAAATGCTTAAGTTAGTAGTCTCCAGCGAGACAGTGTGAACACCTTCCCTCCCAAAGAGGGTGGGCAGAAGCAGAGAAGGTGATACTTGTACATCTTTCAGTGGTGGTTTGAGCTTGCTTTTCTAAAGGGTATTGGTGTGAATATCCCTCTTCTGTGAGAAGGCAAGGGCTTTCCAGAAGTGCTAAAGCAAGCTCGTTGAAGAGTTGGTGGTGAAAATGAAATTTGGGATGGCAGATTTCGTCCCCAGCCCTGGTTGCTTGACTGTTATCACCTCCCTTTCTTCTGATGTTTTTTTCAGTGCAGCGTAGGGAGGGGAACAATTTGCAACCGAGTTGCGCTTACGTGTTCTGCCTCCATCACCAGAAGGCTTAGTTTTACTTTTTATTAATTACAGGAGTTGAGCGACTGTTTAAAATGCGACAGTATGGCACCGGTGTCCTGTGAAACATATGGGCCCAGGAGAAAGGTCTGACCTGAGCCTCAGCTGGTGTCCCCTGAGGTCAGACCAACCGCCCCTGTTCGCAGCAGCTGGGGGACCCAGTCTCTTGTGTGCAGAGCTAAGCTGTTTGCCCAAAGGGCAGCCTTTGCCATGCTGAAGGACTTGTTTTAGGATGAGAGAATGGATGGTTCTGTACTTCCCACCTATTTTTTGCAACTTTTGCATCAACTTACTGATGCAGTCTTGAGAAAGGGAGAAAGCCAGCTTTCCCTGTGACTCTAGCGGTGCATGCGTTCTTTAGCAACCCCAAAAAGGGAATGCTGGCTTCCTATGGCGAGAATTTCCTGGAGTTAGAAGCTGATGAGCTTCCCAGGGTCAGCGAGTCCTCTGACTCTTCTGCATTGTCAGAACAAGCAAACGCACAACAGTGCCAGGGACACCGAGACTTAGATGGTCTCTGTTCCCTAGAGTTACTGCACCAAATCTACAGCTGGGGAAATGCGGCATAATTCTGCTTTGCTGCGTTATCCTGTTCGAAGCTTCAGCCCTGGGGATTTGTTTATCAGCTCTTCAATATGCCAATACGCCATATTTCAATACGAAAATTCAGCATGTTACAACGCTAACGAGAATGACGTTTAATTTTAGAAGACACCTCCTTTCTGTGTGTAGGAAGATGGGGTTTGCTGTGCGCTGAAGCGCACAATAAAGCCGTTATCGAACATTCCCATGCTGGTGTGAATTAGAAGCAGCAGAGTTTTAAAATCAGCAAAGCTGCACCCACTTAAAACCAGTCTGCTTTCAAAGTCTTTACAGGGGCATTTTGCATTTGTTGTCTCAAGTGACCAAGCGAGTACTGACGGTTATTTTTTCTTTGGAGCCACATCAGTTTATGTCTGCTGAGAACCTGACATTGAACGCGTATTCTACCGAGCATGTCAGATTTGCTCTGCTGTTTTGCAGTAAATGCCTAAAGGTTTGTACAGTGCCTGGAGCAATGCATAATAACAGGACTTGGATACTCCCACGACCCAGCAGAAAAAAAAATCACTTTCTGGAGAAAGAATGTGCGGGAAGCCATTCACAGGGAGAAGGATGACTTTTTGGATCATCTCTAAGAGGAGGGAGGGAAAGGGGAAGAAAGGGAAGAACGGCAGACGAAGCTCCCCATTACAGGAGCTGTGCAAGAACTAGCGCAGAGGAGGATGAGTCACCTTCAGGCTTTGGCTTGGGTGGCAAGGGAGGCGTTTCTACCTCCCAAACTCCCCCTCCTTTTGCTTTAGCCCTGCCTTTCGGCTCTCAGACGCCGCGGTGACCCTGGGTTTGCTGTGGAGAGAGGGGTGGTGGCGGTGCCACGCGTGCGGGAGGAGCAGAGCAGGGAGGCTGCGACGGGGACCTAAAGTCACGCCTTGGCGCTGGGCGTTGGGTCGGCTGTCAGAGGACTGGCCGAGGGGCTGTGGGTAAGTCTGACTCTCCCATGTTTTCCGTAGTCATTTACACCCACGGAAGCGGGGGAGGAAGCATCAGCAAATCAGAGCTTCTCCGTTTCTTTACACTAGACTTGGCTTGCTTTGCGTCACGTTCCACAGAGAGAAATGACTGCGCAGAGCCCTAAGTGGGGAGCTGCAGCCCCGCGTATTTTCAGTACTGCTGTTAATACACAAGACTGGAGGCAGTGAAAGGGACACTTCGCCTGACTTGAACTACCTAATACTTAGGCATAAAGTCTGAGTTAATTGTCTAAGCTCTTTCTTCTGTTAGTAAAAAAGCCAGGCACTGCTAACGGGTGATTCATGCCTCCCCATGGTCGATCTGACAGATAGGCACGGTGACTCACCTTTTAAAATAATGCTAGTATGTCTCCGCTGGCTGGGGGTTGCTAAAGACATCTAGCTTTCAGGTGGGTAAACTTAGGTGAGATGAATCTTATCTCAGAAGCAATTTCTGCTGCCAACTCTCACCTTCCTCTGCAAACACTTCCAGTGAAACGCGTCCGGTGACTTGTGAAGAAACGAGCTCTTCAGTATGAAGCAGGGCTCTGAAATGAATATGGTGAAATGTCAGTGGCTCTACCCGTGTACCTATGGCCAGCTCGTAAGGGGGTAAGCGTTAGACCTGGAGTGGCAGCCTGGAGGATGTCAGGAGTGGAAAACCCCACTCTGAGTGCTCGGTTTGTGTTCACCCGCAGAGATTCAGGTACAGACTGAGATCTCAGTGGTTCCTCTGAAATCCACAGAAAAGTTTATTTGTACCCGAGGAAAATTTTGCACTACCAGAGCAAAGCAGAGTGATCAAATGGCCAAATCAACACACAAAAAACCCCAAACCACTAAACATTGTACACAGCACTATTGGTGTGGAAATATCCATCTCATGACTATTTTAGAAGAAAAAAAATATTTCTATAACAGCATTAAGTATAGCCTTCGTGCACAGGTCAGGTACTTTTTTCAGACTACCAACAACAGGGAAGATGTCAGACGTGCTGCATCTTCAAATCAAATGTGCAAACATACAAGACGTGAAAATTTATTCCTAAGTTTCTATTTATTCCTAACTTGAAACTAGCCGGTTGTTTCAGTAGATCCCAATCTGAGCAATATTGCACAAGGGATCAGTCCATGAGTTTTAAAGATAGCTGAGGAAAGTTGCTCGTATGCATAAATAGTATCTGGTTTGATTATTTAGGGTCCTGTCTTGTGATCGTATTAAACCACCGCATGGTTGCTTATTTGAACTTGTTCTGTCGTTGGCAGAGAGTTGTCTTAGGAAGTTGAAATTAAATATGTAGAAACTTCTTTAAAAACATTGTGCAGCTTTGTACTTACAGTACTGTTATGCCACTGACAAGTAACGTGGATTTTGCCAAACACGCAGCACATTACAGGCCTCTAGTGGTAGAAATAAAAATACATATATTAGGATCTATCCCTATAACAGTTCCTAATGGTACTTACTGCAGTCTTAATAAATTGCATAATGCTTTCTTGTTACAGATTTGGCCTGCTAGTTTGCTCACTCGAGGGAAATGGAAATTCTGCAGAGGTCAGAGATGTCCGTGACAATTTTCTGTTAATCTGAAAACCACGATGAGAAAGTAAACTAGGTTAAAAACCAGAAAAGTACATGGCGTATAGCCCTACTCTTGCTCAATTTCAAGGGCTCTTTGCAGCAGCCAGAAGAGGTACAACTCAGCCCTCCCTGTGAGTCTGGCAGGTTACAACCATGCAACACCATATACACCGAGGCTCAAGCCTTACCACCACTTTTTCTGCCAGGTCTGTGTGTGCACAGGGCCCTGCCAGTACATCTCAAAGCCTGGCCGTTGCCTGCTTGGTATCACCTCCCTGAAAAATTCGCGGGTGTTAGTTGTCCAGCAGCATCCTCCTTTCAGTCCTTGTAAAGGCAGGCTGATCTGGAAGCATTTAACACTTTATTTGCCCAGCACGAATTTATTTGTCTTGCCCGGAGTACAAGACAGTTACTAATCAACTCCCAGAGGGTTGTTTGATGGTTTGTTTTGGGGTTTTTTTGAGAATTACAAATTTTCACTAATATTAAGAATAATACTGTAAAACATAGCTTCATTTCTGAGATAAACGTGATGTGAACTTACACCTCCCAAGGCTGGACTTTCTCTACCATTTCCACTACCTTCTTTCTTCTCAAGCTTGTGCTCAAAAGGAGCTGAGAACTGCAGGTGAAGAACAGAAAGAGAGATGATTTGGAGGATGTGAAGGTAATGATTCCTGTGTTTGGGATAGTTTTAAGTGGAAAGTGATAATGAAACTCAAAGAAGATTAGGGGTATGGGGGGAAATTGTGTCTGCTTGGTAGAACAGAGATAGGAATACTTGCGTATATTAAACGCCGATGGTAACAAGGCCAGTGGTTGTTACAGAGTGTCTCTAAACGGAAGGATCTCGAAATACTGCATAAATGTTAGTGAACGAACAAGGTTCACAGGCTGCCTGTAAGGAAGTTATCCCTGGTTTATAGGAGTGATACCGGTGAAAGAGTAAAGGTAAACACAGTCTGGTTCACATAGGAATAACTGAGAGCTGTGGGCTGTAGTGGGCTGGACTGACATGGTATAACCAGGATCTAGGCTCTCCAAACAGTAGTGCATGCCTCAATCTCAGCATTTTACTACATTTTTAAAGGAGTTAATGGCTTATTAAACATGGTTGATAGGAGTACTGTATATAAAAAAAGTGTCAGGCATTGTTGAAGTGAGATACATTATTCCATTCTTTTTTCCACTTAGGTGTTCCTTATCGGACAATGGGATTCATCACTGGTCACTGCACTTTAGTGAAGAAGTAGGCAAATTTGAGAGACTTCAGAAGAGAACAACTGAAATGCTATATATTTGGGGAATAAAGAGTTGGGAAGGAAAGGTTAAGCAGACTGGAAAAGGGCATTCTGGAAGACAGGTAACTGAGGGGATGTGTAAGCAGACTCTACATCAAAATCTCTGTGTGACCACAGGCCATGGAAGAAGTGATGGCAGAAAAGGGTAAAATTCTGTTGAGGTAGACATTCAAGTCAGAACATCACATTTGGAAGTGAATAGGTTACTGTGAGATACATCCTTTTGTGCTTTAGATCCTCTTACTTCTGCTTATCAGGGAGGGGAGGAAGTATCTATGTTGTTGAAGTTTGTCAGGTAGAGTAAAAATGAACCTGATCATCCTTTCATGCCCTCATTTATTGCTTTCTTTTGGCTTCCCTTGTTAGACTTCTTTATCCTGTCCAGGTGATGTGTGAGCTGTAACATTTTGGTACAAATAGCACCATCATTTCTCAAACTCACTCTCCCACTCATGATCCACAAGGAACTTCTAGCGATCTGCAGCCACGAGCTTGGAGACAATCGCTCTTTGTGTAACCTGTATTCACACACCTGTTTGTAGCTATATTTGAAGACAAGTTCAATGACTTCAGTTGCTGTCCAGTGAGATGGACAGAAATCCAGTGACCTACTGGAAATCACATCCAGTTCAGGAAATTTTGTGAGAAAAGGAAGAAGTCCTACCATACTATTAAGCAATACCCTGTTACGATAAAAAACTTCCTTCACTTAGCCAGTAGCCCAGTTGCAGGGCATTCTGCCATTATTGCTAAGCCAACTCACGACAACTTTTAAAACAGATTGTTTTTGCAGCAGATGCAGCTGCTTAATGTTCCCAAGTACAGAAGAAGAGACAGTGATGTCTGAGACAAGAGTTAAGGCTCATGGCTACATGGCAAAAAAATGTTCAGCTAATAAAATAACTGGCATCAGTCCCCAGTCCGCAACTGAAGCCTGGCATCCATGGCTGACTTCCAGGTAGCTCAGAGATCTACACGATATCTCTGATAAACCATTTAACTGGTGTATAAGGCACCCAACAGAAGTGATTCCCTGATACTGCCTAGGGGCGGGTCATTCTCCTGATTTAGGACCACTGCTGGTCTCCCCTCTTTATGACTAATCGGTGCCTCCCCTGGGGGTGGAAACCTTCGTGCCTCCCCTCCGCTGCTGAGTGATTTCTCTTGCCGTATCGCCAGCTTCCCAGAATATGACCGCAAGCACTCAGATGTCACATTAGGCCCTTCACTCGTCACCTCTTACTGTGGCAGCTGCTGTTTGGCTGAGCCGTTACTCCGGGGAAACAGCGCTGGGCAGATGAGGCTGTGAAATCCCGAAGTGAATCTATTTGTAAGTGGAGTGGGAGGGACATACCGATGAATTAAGTGGAGGGTGATTATGGCACGGCACAAACCAGCATGATGACTACTTATGCTGGCAACCTGCTTTCACTTACCAGAGTCCTAAATACATACCTTTGGATATACTTTTGCAGGGAGCAGCAGGAAACCTTTAAATCTATGCTTCTGCCTTACCTACTTAGTATAGTGATGGAGTCCCCATCCCTGGAGGTATTTAAAAGACGTGTAGATGAGGCACTCAGGGACGTGGTTTAGGGGGCATGGGGGGGTTGGGTTGACGGTTGGACTGGATGATCTTAGAGGTCTTTTCCAACCTTAAGGATTCTATGATTCTATAGAGATGGAACCGTCAACCTGGGGCTCGGCATATTGTCCTAATTTGAGTGCACAATCTCTTTAGTCTTAAGGAAGCCCATGAACCATGTGAACATTTTGTGCAAAAATAGGTCCTTTTTCTTCTATCTGCTTTCTTTATATCATTAGTTTGGGCACTGCTAGCTATACAGTCCTTATAACATGTTTTAATTGTCTAAATCTCCTCATGACAGAAAGTCATTTGAAAGTCTTCCTTGATGTGTTAGACATGAAGGGAACAAGTTGTACACCATCCATTTTTTTAACAAACAATGAGACAGAGGTATGTGATCTGCATACTCAGAAATAGTCTTTCTTTTCAACGTCAGTGTCCGCTTTGCATTGCATTGTGTCTCCTGTGGCAGAGATCAGCATTTTCCTCTCAGGAGGGTAGTGTGTTGACTTTCAATTAGGAGTATACTCTATCATTAAGATTGTTTTTCCTATACTGGTATATAGAAAATTGTGTCCCAAGGCACTGGAGAGCAACAAGGACAAAACTACAAGCCCAGGAGCATGTACAATCCCGAATGGATCAGTTCCAAACTTCTTTCAGTAGTTAAGATAGAAAGGAAGGCTGAAATATATTGCAGCTTGAAGTATACTGAGCTACCAAAGCGGGATTGCTAGTCCACGTCATCACTCAGGATTTGGCCTATAGCCTGTAAATATGACAAGACCTATGACTATAGGGTAGGTTAACTTTCCCTAGTACATAATGCTATTGCAGGGGGATGGAAAGCAGGCGTCCTGCAGCAGGAGAGAGAATTCCCGCATGTTACTCTGGCTAATTTGTTGTTGCCTTTATGAGGACTGTACTAGCCAGCAGCAACAGTGGTATTAATGCTGCTTCCCATGAACATGTTGTCTTTCATCTGAAGACCTCCAAGCATATGCAAACAGTAATTAAGCTTCATAACACCTCAGGGAGTTACAAAGGATTCACGTCACTCACTTTTATGATGCAGCTCTGCAGCTGTTTGACTGCATATGGCCTTGCCAGTTACTGACTCATTCACCACTAGCCTAAGGAGTCTGCCAGAACTGGAGTCACAATTGCATCTTTTTTCTGCAATAAATGGAGGGGAAATGGCAATTTCTTTCCCCAGTGATCACCCACGCTGTTTTCATTGCTGAGCAAAAGTCCTTCCCAGTAAGGAAGTTGCCACCTTTCAGTTTGAAGGAAGGTATGTTGCCCCGGTAGAGATTTTTAAGCACTATGCCTTTTGTTATGAGTTATATTAACTCAAGGCACAGTCCTCTATTTCACGTAGGCCATGCATAGATAGAGATTAAGGATGGGCCATAACAAAACTGAATCTTTTTTGCTATTGTAAATGTAAGGCAATTTCAGGAAGGTTTCTGCTGTTTCGCGAATGGTAATTGCATCAGAAGGACAGAGATCAGAACATTGTGTATTACCTATTGGCTACACAATCCACCATTAGAAGTTGGAAAGTGGAATTGTTCATTTTCTGGCTCCTATAAATATCTGCTCTATTTGGCTTCCAGATCACTGGGAGCAGATGTACCAGATCATTAAAGGAGGAAAGAGGATTTTGCATCCTCAATTTTTATTGCTACTATAAGTACTTTGGTAGTCACTGTACCCTGCAGAGCTTGCGATCTGCATGTTAGACATGATCAAGTGCTTTGCAGACATGGGCAGGATAAAGGTAGGAGTAGGCAAAATGGAAATAGAAAGTAAAGTGGTAAGAGTTAGGGAGACATCCTGGTTTGGCAGCTGCCTGTTGACCACCACATGTCAGCTATTTGCAGGCACAATTAGAATGAAAGATTTGAAGATGAAAAGCAGTGATACAGTAGCCATGCCAATCTCTGTGGGGAGGTTTCTCCAGGTGTGGGGCTGAAAGAGAAGGGGATGAAAGCATGGTGGCATCACAGAGAGGTTTAGGTAAGACTAATTTGATGTAGACATCTTTGCAGAGGGAAGATGATATGGGTATCTGCCAGGTGAACAAGAAGAGGGAGAAACAGGATAGGAATAGAATAGAATAGAATAGAACAGAATAGAACAGAATAGAACAGAATAGAATAGAATAGAATAGAACAGAACAGAACAGAACAGAACAGAACAGAACAGAATAGAATAGAATAGAATAGAATAGAATAGAATAGAATAGAATAGAATAGAATAGAATAGTTCCATTGGAAGGGACCTACAATGATCATCTAGTCCAACTGCCTGAGCACTTCAGGGTTGACCAAAAGTTAAAGCCTGTTGTTAAGGGCATTGTTCGATGCCTTAGCCTTAGACAATGCCTTAGATGTCTTAGACTTTCAGAATCCCCATGAGGCTGACAGATGTTGGTGTGGTAATTCAGAGCATCTGATTTAAAATCGAGAATACATGTGATTTGCTTCTAATGCCAGCATTTTAATTACAAGAGCATCCCCTTTCCCGTAGAGGGAACCCCAGTCATTTGTAGGCGGCCTGGACACAACCTACACACCATTTATATCTCTCTTCAGCCTCTGAAGTAGCATCTAGTACGACTGGCACATTTGATCAGCTTGGTGCGCATAGTGGAGGAATATCAGAAGGTAGGGTACAGGCAGAAAAAAAAAATCCCTTCTCCAATGGCAGTGGATGCTCAGTGGCAAGTACTATTATGTACTTTCCCTTCGATAGGAACAGCTGGTGAGAATTAATTTCTCAGTTCAATGCTGTTGGTGGTTTTGTGTGGGAGTGAAATGGAAGAGGAAAATTCTCAAAAGAAATTAAACATTCAAGTCTTGCAAAGGGAGAGGTTTATAAAGGTTTTGTGTTCCCTTGATTGCGGATGGCAAAAAAAGAGACAAGGGTCATCGTTTCAGATCAGCCACAGCACTGTAATCCTATTATGTGGATACTGCACTAGTTGCAGCAGCAATTAAATGTATGTTCTGCCCACGGCTTATGCATATCGTAAATGCTATGAGGTCTGGTTTTGGAGACCCATATGCAGCTTATATGAGAGGCTTTGAACAAGCTAGTTCATTCTGTGTGCTTTGTAGAGCGCTAGGACTAGAACGATGTTCCTGGCATCCCTTGGTTTGGGATTCCTCCCTCCAGTTTTATTGCCCTGATTCAGAGTTCATCATCAGTGACTCCTTCTATAGCAAATGGAGAGAGAGGTGCAAGTCGAGTTTGGCATAAAAACCTTGTTGCTGTCACCATCCCTAAAGGCTGCAGTTTTGTTTATAGGAGGCTGTTATTACCCGATTGGTCAAGATATATTTTTCAGCTAATTTCTGGGAGGATTTTGAATGATGTTTGGGATCAGCGTTAAGTCATTTCTTACCAGTCACAGTCCAACTTTGGAACAATACTGATTCAAGACGTGATGAATGGTCAGTAGATTTTGAGATGAAAGGCAAAGGTTTCTGAGTTCTCTAGGCCTAGAAGCTGTTTGGGAATGCACTTTTGGAGACAGGCCTGTTTCAGGCTCCTAAAACCAAGACTGATGCTCAGTCACAAAAGCACGTAATGAGAGAAGATTCTTACCTCAAAGAACTGGTCAAGAAGTAGGCAAGACTGACAAAAGCTGGGTATAGAAGCCAAGAGGACTCAATTCAGATGCCGATGTGTAGGTATCTAGAGCCACTGGAGGAGCCTTAAGGTAACTCTGATATCCATGTGGAGCTCACAGTTATGGCACAGAACCTGCAGGAATCCTTTGCCTACTTAGGGCACCCTGACTGTCGATAGGTTCCAATGTACGGGCAGCTGAATCAGTCTTTAAAGATCCCCTAAGTATAACAGAAGCTAAAGCAGATGTAGACACCTATATGTAGACACCTAAATTTAGGTGTCTTGTAAGATGATTCCCACCTGAAATCACTTGCCGAAGGTCACGAAGATCATAGCCTCAGAGCCAGAAGCAGAACCCTGGTCTTGCACCCAAATTGGCGGAATATGGCTGATATGGCTGTACCCTAACTGCAGGTCACCTTCACCACACTCCTGTGAGAGAGACAAGTTTTCCTTCTGTTTTACAGGTTTGGAAACTGAGGCATAGAGAAGCTGAATGAGTTTTCTTAGACCACAGAGTATGCTTCATATATCGTATGCAGAATAATTAAACTGAAAAATCTATGCTGGTAAAATTAAAATTCTGGTTTTTAGGACAGTAATTTACACAAGAGCTGCTGTAATCTTCCAGTCCTATGCATAGAGACAGGCTGCTCAGTACCTCTGCCAAAACCTTTCTTCCTTTAATCTGTGCTAAACCTTCCAAGGTCTGTGCAGTTGGTTGCATGGTGTATAAGTGAGGCAAGCAAGGAACAGAATCCCTGTGCCAGAAGGAGCTTCTTCCTTCAACTGCTTCGCTGTGCATCTTATGGGCTTCTGCTTGCTCTAAATAGATATGATTTTTAGATTCGGATTTTTTCATGCACAAGAGCGTTGTGGACTAGACCCAAATATACTGAAAAGTTTGGTTAAGTTTTCAGAGTGCTTTAGTGATGGTTGATTGTCACCTGAAATCACTGTATTTCTCCAGAAACATATATGAGCTGGTAATTGCATATTAGCAAAACAGTCTCATTCAATTGTTATTCTGTAGAAAATTCTACTGCTGTAAAAACATCTATTATTATGTTACCCATTGTTGAGAGAGTACTCATAAAAACAGCTGTTATTATTTCTGTTGTTAGCAACTGAAAGCTGATGTGATTGTTAAAGAGCATGAAGTAGGGGAGATTACACAAACCTCCCTCGACAAATATGCTCATGAAGATGCCATTTCAGAAGTTCAGAGCTTTCTTTGGAGGACAGTTTTGCCATGGAACAAGGCAGTGCTTCATCTGCTGGTAGTGTTGACAATCTGATCCTGTCCTTGAACTTCTCATGACTTCGGTACCCTCACCCGAGGAGATATGTTATCCTATAAGTGGCTGTAGACCTTGTTTAGCAAGGGTGCAGATGTAGATAGGAGATGAATGAGAGATTCAGGTTTTTCACCTTCCTTCCTGTGCTGTGGCATCCGCAGCTCTGACGTTTACATCTTATTGAAGCCTTTTTCCAACTCCAGGACCCTCCATGCCAAATGAAGCTGGTCAGGAAAGTGCCACCTGAGATGTACGCTACCAACTAGTGGTGTGCATCTTCCTTCGGACTTCATCCCTGGTCAGGTGGCATAAGTTTCATACATAAGTTACAAGCAATTTTAAATATTTGCATATAAAACACTGCATATGAATATCTGCATACATAAAACACTTGAGAGATTTGGTTCGGTTAAATTGCATATGAAGTGAATTTGATGCCATTCAAGTTTTCCAAAGGTCAGGTATATGCAAGTTTTACAAGGTGTCTGGCCACCTCAGATCTTTAAATGTGTGCTGGTAGTTAAGGTTGTGGTGTCTTAACTGGTTAGATATTCTTTGAAATTCCTGCTGCTATTATTTGGTGTTTTGTTGACCTCAGCAGGCTGGTGATTTCACTTGAAGGCGTGTTCCACTGCAGAAGAGATCTTGTCTTTATTGTTTTCACTGTCTCCCCATGCATGCCTGCAGTTTAAGAGCTGATAAAGAAAGTCAGTATGCTTGATTGGTAAACTTATCTCAGTAATTTTTTTTTCAGGCAGATGTATTGTTGTTTATTGGTGTTGTGTGAGCGTGGCTTATACCTTTGTAACACTGTGAAAATGAACATTAATGGGGTATCGGATCTGAGACTTGCCTAGCCCTGTAGAGCTTGGCTTGGATTCAGTGGATAACTGAAATAATAACATAATAATGGTTTAAAGATCGGAAAAGTAAAAAATAGGTCTTAAATTTGATGTAACAGCTTGATTTATAGCAAGAAGCAGTTCCCATTTTTCAAGCAATTTTATCTATATTAAAAGAAACTTTTTAGGCGGGTAAGTAATTTTGATCTCATTTTGCAAGAGTCAGTTAAATTGCTCACTAAGGGCATTGCTACAAGAGATGAGGTTAGAACCCATTAGGCTTTGGACTTTAGAGGTGTACCACAGCACATCTCCTTCGTATGAAGTGTAGGCAGGTAAAGCAAAGCACAGATCTGATAAGCCTCTGCTGTGGTGTTAAGAGCATCACCATGACGTAGCCTAGATATCCAGGTAAAACTGGCCCACCGCTCCTTGTCTTTCTCAAGTATTGAAACAGGTCTGTTTTGTTAATTTGTGCTTTTAGTACAGTTTTGTTTGGAAGGAACAGCAATCAGAGGACCAAATAACAAAACCTGCACTGTCTAGAAGCTCTCAGAATTGTCTTACTGTTTGGTATTTGTTATTGATAATTATTTTGTGGCAAACACCCATGTTAGGTGCAAGACATGATAGACAGGTTTTAAAATAGTTAGAATATGCGATCTTTTAAATCTCTGATTGACTTGTCTGAGCTGTCACATATTGTACATAATTGAGTTGCTTATTACTATGGCTGCAATCCATGTTCCTGCAATACCCTTTTTTCTTGACAAGTCACTGAATGAAAAACCCAATTCACTCTGGCTTTCAGAGCTCCCCTAATACTATTTCAGTGAAGGAGCAATGTTTTTTTCTATTGAGTTTTTGCTGAAACTGAAAACCCCAATGGCTTTTGTGTGTGGTCCCCACAGAACTGCCCTCACAGTTGTACTGACATCCATCAAAGGACACCCATTCTTGGAGTGTAAAAGTACGTTACCGATGTCATCTCTCCATCTGCCAGCCGTGCTAGTGAACATCTTCAACAGTACCACTGGAAATACTTCAGGAACAGGGCAGGTTTTAAAACATGAAATATGCTTCATGGTATTTTTTAAAAAATGTCAGTTTACATGAACAATAAAATACTTTGCCCCAAATGAAACGTGTTTGTGAAAATACACTTCAGCTGCATTTTTTTCACCAGGGTAAAAAAAGTTTGATGGTTTGATGATGATAGACAGTGCCGTCTACACATAATAGACAGGGAAAGGGCTGGTATGATTTATTACTTCCATTGATTGACACAGATAAATCACCAAACCTTTTTAAGGACTTGGGCACCAAACTTTAGAAATGAAACCTGTTGGTTAATGAGCAATTAAGAACTTTGAGAAAGGAAGCTCTGCAAAAAATGGTATGTCAAGTTCACTATCATTGTATCCCTGAACCTGAATCAACAACAACCTGGATCAACAAAAAAACCCCAATATGATACCAAAGGTCAGTCAAATCTTCTCCTAACCTGGGTTGCCCTTCTTACCCCCCTCACCCCCAAAACGCGAAGCCTACACTCTAAATCACCTTTTCCAAAAGTATCTGTTTAATTTCTTTCATAGTTGCCACAAGTCATGGAAACACAGTAGTTGTCCAGCAGCATCAACAAGTGATGTGTTTCAATGAAAAACTATCACCACATGGTATGTCTAATTATCCTGCTTTCAAAAGCTAGTATTCGGTGTTTTGCCCTTCAGAAGTGCTTGTGATGTATCTGGTGACAGACACAACGCAGTAGTACAAGGTATGATGCTACCCTCTTTTTTCAGAGTTCTGCTAATAAACTGTGCCCACTGGAAAAATAAGAGGGCATATCTACACCCCAGGTGCAGGTACACCTCAGGTGACCAAGCAGAACCCCATCACTTGGCTTTGCGTTGTTTCTTGGTGGGACGGGGCCAAGGTTCTGGTTCTTTATTTATATATCTCCACATGGGACTGAATCACATGCATTGCAATTACTGACTTGAGCCACTGCCGACTAAGGTTCTCTGCGTTTTTCTGTGATATGGTTGCTGGAGATCACGGAGGGGGAAACTTGTTATCACTGTCAAATTCCTCAAAATTTTTTTATCTTTAAAATCAGTAAATGTGACTCCCCCAGGGACAGAGGCTGGATATGAAGAGGCTGGATAGGAAGGCTCTACAGAGGGACCTGGACAGGCTGGATCGATGGGCCGAGGCCAATGGAGGAGGTTCAACAAGGCCAAGTGCCGGGTCCTGCCCTTGGGCCACAACAACCCCAGGCACCGCTCCAGGCTTGGGGCAGAGCGTCTGGAAAGTGCCCAGAGGAGAAGGACCTGGGGGGGCTGGTCGACAGCGGCTGAACACGAGCCGGCAGCGTGCCCAGGTGGCCAAGAAGGCCAACGGCATCCTGGCCTGTATCAGCACTGGTGTGGCCAGCAGGAGCAGGGAGGGGATCGTGCCCCTGTACTGGGCACTGGGGAGGCCGCACCTCGAATCCTGGGTTCAGTTTTGGGCCCCTCACGACAAGAAGGACATTGAGGGGCTGGAGCGTGTCCAGAGAAGGGCAACGGAGCTGGGGAAGGGCCTGGAGCACAAGTCTGATGAGGAGCGGCTGAGGGAACTGGGGGTGTTCAGCCTGGAGAAGAGGAGGCTGAGGGGAGACCTCATCGCGCTCTGCAACTGCCTGAAGGGAGGTTGGAGCGAGGGGGGGTCGGTCTCTTCTCCCAAGTAACAGCGATAGGACGAGAGGAAACGGCCTCAAGTTGTGCCAGGGGAGGTTTAGGTTGGACATGAGGAGAAATTTCTTTCCTGAAAGAGTGGTCAGGCCTTGGCACAGGCTGCCCAGGGCAGTGGTGGAGTCCCCATCCCTGGAGGGATTTAAAAGATGTGTAGATGAGGCGCTTGGGGACATGGTTTAGTGGGCATGGGGGGGTTGGGTTGATGGTTGGACTTGATGATCTTAGAGGTCTCTTCCAACCTTAGTGATTCTATGATTCTATGATTCTATGATTCTGTGATTCTATGATTCTATGATTCTATGAGGGGGTGACTTCAGCTGAGTTTGCTCTGCCTTCCCTGAGTAAGTGAGTGGGTGGGTGTTCCCACCGCTCTCCACTCCCTCATTTTGTGGTTTGGACTTACTTTGAGTGCACAAAAGGCTCGTTGACAGTGCCTTGTGATGGGCTGAAAGAGTGCTCCAAACAGACTGTTTTCCAGAGTCTTGTCCGGGCGTGATTCCTCATCTTTTACTGTTTGAAAAGCTATCATGACATGTCCTGAAGAAACCTGCAGAAGAAACGTTGGCCTGGTTCCCACTTGGCCAGGCTCCCAAGCACGACACAAAAGGTCAGTGGTTCACTCCTGTGGAATCCCAGTCCCCTACCGCGTTCGTTTTCCTCCTCTTTCCAGTCCTCTAATCTGATAAACCATGTGGGGAGAGGCAAGAGAGGGAGGGGGAGTAGTATGTGATGTAACCTCCGCTCCGGCAAAGTTATGAAACACCACCACGGTGCCTGCAGCTCACGCTGGTTTTACGGTGGGTACCGCCGGGAGACCTGAACCGCGCTTAGGAGCGCTTAAGAGGCGTGAAGATCCACCACATCCGTGTGAGACCCGGCAGGCGACATACTCACCTCACTTGCGGAGAAGAAAGCTGAGCACAGCGTCTGCTTGATGCTCTCGGAGCTTCTCGTTTTGCTGCCTGCTGCGTGCACGCGGAGGGAGAGGAGCAGCGGCTGCGTGCGGAGGACACCCCTGAAGAAAGGGAGGCACGAAGCCAGCGGTGCACTGCTGGGGTAAGTCTGCTCCTCCTTCCTGGGTTTTCCCGATCATTTCAGGCTGAGGGTTTGGGGTGGGGGAAGCTAAGGAAGTGGAGTGGAGTGAGCTGGAATGCATGTGGATTGTCTGAGGGCATGTAACCGAATGAAATCCCTGCTGGATTGACTCTGAGCCAGCTGATAATCACTGACTAATCTCTCTGCTGGCAGATTCTGCCCGGATTACAAGGGCGTGTGTCTCTGTGTCAGGATGCTGTCGTGGTTTAACCCCGGCCAGCAGCTCAGCCCCACGCAGCCATTCACTCGCTCCCCCCCTGGTGGGATGGGGGAGAGAATCGGAAGGGTAAAAGTGAGAAAACTCGTGGGTTGAGATAAAGACAGTTTAACAGGCAAAGCAAAAGCTGCACGCACAAGCAAAGCAAAACAAGGAATTAATTCACCACTTCCCATCGGCAGGCAGGTGTTCAGCCATCCCCAGGAAAGCAGGGCTCCATCACGCGTAACGGTTACTTGGGAAGACAAACGCCATCACTCCAAATGTTCCCCCCTTCCTTCTTCTTCCCCTAGCTTTATATGCTGGCCATGATGCCATATGGTATGGAATAGCCCATTGGTCAGTTGGGGTCAGCTGTCCCAGTCGTGTCCCCTCCCAGCTTCTTGTGCCCCCCCAGCCTACGCACTGGTGGGGTGGGGTGAGAACCAGAAAAGGCCTTGACGCTGTGTAAGCACTGCTCAGCAATAACGAAAACATCCCTGTGTTATCAACACTGTTTCCAGCACAAATCCAAAACACAGCCCCGTACAGCTACTATGAAGAAAATTAACTCTATCCCAGACAAAACCAGCACAGATGTGTATGAGACGTGCTTCTTCTGAGGATCTCAGGTTATGTATCAGAGAAACACGCCAAAAAGGGGTTTGACTGCAATGATTAACTGCAGGAGAGAAATATGTGCAAGTATGGTCCTGTCCCCGCCACGGCGCTGTACGTGTAGTTGCATGGCAGGCTGTGAGGTCTGCGGACAGGGAGGTGTGGGTATAGCCGCTTGTTACGTTCACCAGAGTAAATATGTACACAACTGGGAGACAGCAAAGCCTTGTTAATCTTAACAGGTTTTGTCCAGATGTGCAAAGTCAAAAGTACAACTGGTAAACAGCGCCAGGCATGCTCTATGCCTTTGTAGTTCCAGCAGAACTATGTGGTCTGGGTATTAAGAAACTGTTTATATTCATAAGGGTCCTTAAAACACATTTATACCTGTATAAGAGGCCTTATATTAGGCTACAGTTTTCCCTGACATGTAATGCACAAGCTCCTGTTCTCGCTGCCGGGACCCAGCGGCACAGGAGAGTAGGGGACAGGTCCAAAGGAGATGTGGGGACTCTTATGCTCAGCAGTCTGTGAGAATTCAAAGAAGAAAATGTGCTTTTCTCAATACCAGGAGGAGATGGAACTGGGAGGAAGCTAACCCTATGTATTTGCTAACGGAGAGAACTAGGGCAGATAGCACAAGCTGTTAAAAGTGACTGCAGTAGAGTGTTTTCTAGGTGAACTTCCAAAGGTCGTGGAAAAGGTCTCCCTACTAAAGGGAAGAAGGGAAGAGGAGGAGCATCATATTATATATGAGTATTCTACTTTAATATACTATATTATAGAATATATACAAGATAAAGCAAAACAAACTTAATCTATAAACTGGGCCTTAGAAAGCCAAATAGCCAGCATAGCTCAGTTAACGTCTCTGGAGTTGCAGCGGTACTGAATTAATCCCAAACTGCTCGCTAGCATTGTGAATCTCCAAGAATGCCTGCAGAAGAATGCAATTAGGCCACCTGGTGCGTGTCCTTGCATCAATGTTGTGCCTACGCTTCTTTAGAAAAAATATTACGTGATTTATTTCCCAACGTGGTACACAGAGCTCCTGGCTCTTGTATTTCCCATGCAGCTCAGAGTATTTCTAGAGGTGAAACTTCAACAAAATACCAAAATCTGGAAATAGAAGTTAAATAGCTAATCATTACAGGGGGGTTCTCTTCCTTCCTTTTTAAAACATGTCTCTAATCCTGGTCCAAAATTTCAAATTGTGCAGAGAGAAAACTATTTTATTTTCATTACCTGTGGTCCTGAGCCTTTGTCTAAGGAGCCTCCATATTCAGGACTCAGTCAAGGCTAGGATAAATGGGGTTAACTTGATCCTGGGGATGCTCACTTTAATTTCTTTCCAGAACTTGTGATGGCTTCAACTTGGCAGAAAACTCAGGAATTCTACAACTGGATCCTTGAAAGCGGAGGTAGGTAGAGATGTTGTCTTAAATAGGAATTTGCACATAAATAGCATTATAATGAAGAACGAACCTAGAAGGAACACGATCCTCATACGAGCCCATATGTTTTTTCACTAGGCAGATTTTCACTTTTCCTTCTCCTTGATCATGAACTTCCCTTAAGACTTGAAATATATCTCAGGGACACTCCAGCTGGATCACAGTAAGGAATGAAGGGATGGGGGATTTCCCCTGCCCGTAGTAAGGAACTCTCAGCAGCTTTCTGTTCAATGTACAATGAGTTCTGACAGGATGATGAGCAATATGTGCTCAGGATTGCCTGTGAATTCTGGAATATTAAAGAAGGTGAAATTTTTAAAATGCATATTCATGTGGCATGGGAAAGCTTAGTAGACCAAAGAGTTAATACTTTGAGGTTTAAACTCCTTCTGATGCCAGTAAAACCTATTATCAAACGAAATATTGACAGAAAGCACTCCTCAGTGTTTGAGATTTGACATTTTGCAGTTAGGAGACTTCAGATCTTCAATAGCTAGAGGTTCTGCAGGTCCAGTTTGGTCCCACAGGGCTCTGTTGGATCCCCAGAGTTAAATGTAAGGAAAAGCCACAAAATGGCAAGACGGTGGAGTGGCAGGCCTGCGTGGTGGCTCTGATAGGGGAAGGACATGGGGCATAGGGCTCAGGCTGTAAATGTTTCAGAACTTGAATTTCAGAAGACAGTCTAAATTGGGATTCAGGACTTCCGATGGACTGTTAAATCCAGAAGTGGAATATCAAAGAGCTCTTGACACAGCCCATAACAGGAATAGTAAAGTATTGGGATGTTTAGAAGGGATGGGGATTAACAGAGTCGTGAGGACAGGGATGGCATTTTTAAAAAAAATACCCTGAGCCAAGGACTAAAACCCAACAGAGGATTTCTGCAAGGATGCCGGAGCTAGAATAGTGAGAGGGGATCTGGGGCTTGGGACTGGCAGGTCAGGAAGCAAAGAGAGATGCTGAGGGACTTTAGCAGAGCAGTGACCGCATCGGGAATAGGAGAGGAAAGCATGGATGGGAACTGGGATGTTTTGCAGCTGTAACGTATCTTGCATTTCTGTGAGTCAGGGATGAGGAAGGATTAGGAGGAGGTGGCATGACAGAAAATCTGCGCTTCCCTTTGCAGTAGGACTGAAGAGCAGTTTTAGCAGGGAGAAGTGTATTGTCATTTTCCAGTGAAATGGCGTGCTTTTAAGAAAGTCAACCTGTAAGTAGATCTAAAAATGAAGGGGTGGAGAATTCCAGATGTCCTGAGCATTGCGGGACAGGAAGGAAATAGCACCAGTGACTGAAACAATTTTATTATTTAGCTGTAAAGATTTACACTCCTGAAGAGCCAGGAACTGATTTGTTCTGTGCATCCCTGCTGCATATGTCTTGAACGACTTCTTTTGCCCGTACGTGGGACAGTCTCGCAGCCCGTGGTGAGGAGTCCAGCTCTTGACGGGGAAGGTCTGTTCACTGCCGTGCTGCAGAAGGATGGTGATCAGCAGAGCAGTCTTGGGTACTACGGTCCCAACCCGAATGTTGTGCTAAAGTCTTCTAGCAGAGCCTGGCACATGGAGCTCCAGGGTAGGAGAAGGACTGTGGTACTGCTTTGTACAGGCACGAGACACCAATTTTCTGTTTGCCGGAGAGCGTGGCACAGAGAGCATGCTGAAGGGAAGCAATTAAATACGTACGCCACACAGCGTACACGATGTGCCTGCTTTGGCTGGCTGTCTTGCTTTTCAGATCCAAGGACAGACCCATGGCCCCTGGTCCGCTCTCCACTTCCAGTCACACTTCTCTTTGCCTTCTACCTCTTTGTGGTGGCACTGGGGCCCTTCTACATGCGTAAGCGGAAACTGCTGAAGCTGCGAGGCCTGCTGATTGCCTACAATCTCGCCATGATGTCGTTATCAAGCTACATGTTTTACGAGGTGAGGAGACATGATTGGCCCCTCCTGGGTAAGCATCCAGGAAGTGTTTGAAAGCCAGAGCCATTTCAACAGCTTTTTTTTGACGGACTCTAATGAAGGGAGTGGGAGCCAACTCGGACATGCCTACCTTTTGGCACAAGAGGAGCAGTATTGCCCTATTGAACGCATTATTTCCAAAGCATACGTCATTTCCTCCCATTTCTCAATCTTCCTCTCATTCATAAATCTAACACTGAAAGGTTCCTGAGTGAACGAGTTGAAAGTTGAGATCTCCCCGGGAGACACAGAGCGTATGGAGGATGTAGAACCTCCTCATTTCATCTCCAGTCTGACCAGTGAGGAACCCGCCTCTGAGAACGAGAACTTCTTTTCCAGACTTAAGCAGTCCTCTCCAAGAGCGTCAAGCACACTGCAGCCTCCTGCTGCCCAGAGCATCCATGACGTTGTTTTCTGCTTGTTCTCAATGCATAAGCCTTTCTACAAGCCTTTCCCCAGTTTATGTAGGCCACTGAAAACTCTTCAAGGGAACATGGCCGAATAGGTTTGAAAAACATTCTGATGTCGACAAATTTGCCCTTTCAGTTTATACCACAATTGTTACATTTAGTTAAAGCAACTTGCAATTTTTTTGAGCAACTAGGTCTGAGAACAGGTATGAAAATTGCTTGTCTGTGCTTGATTGTTCAGTTATACTGATTACTCGGCCCATTTTTTGGCTTTCCAATTAATAGGCAAATGCAACCAGCCAAAACAAAAAAGTATGGGATCTTTGTAAAGGAAAACAGTGTATTTTCAGAGAGATTCTGAAGCCTAGAAGTCACTAGTTCCTGCTGAAGCATTTTTGAGCACTCCAGTGATTACATAAAGAGTTACAAATACGCCCAGACCAAGTTTTCTTTTTCAGATTCCAACGAGGATGTGAAGTACTTTGTTTTAGGTTTTTACTATTTGCGCAGTATAAATTACAGGGATTTTCTGGCAGTGAGTACTAGATTGAGACCCTATTACCTTAGCATTCATATGTACATCTTTTTGGAACAGAAAACAGATCTCTCTTGCTTTTCTTTTCTTTCAGTTTCTGGTAACTTCAATCTTGGACAACTACAGCTACCTGTGCCAGCCAGTGGATTACAGCCGAAGTGAACTAGGAATGAGGGTACAGTTCTAGACAAAACTTGCCTTAGGCCCTGCTCCTCCCGTGGGTTTGCAGATTCTTTTGCTCCTAAATAGCAATTTACGTGGTTAAGAAGGCTTTTATTCCAGTTTGTTGCTTATAAATCTATTTCACTAAATTTTCTGCTTCAACTGTTGCACTTTGCTTTAGTTCTCTATAAATTAATCATCTCAGTCAACGTAGCTGTCTAAGTTCCCTCTTTGATCACTACAGAGAGGGTGATCCTACCATGTGAAGGTAGATATCCAGTATAGATATTGCAAATTACCTCTGAAATATGCATGACTTTTCCCATTGACTATATAAGGATTCTGGGTGATCACTATCAACAAGAAAACCAATTTTTACATCCTCAACTTTGCATGACATAAATCTTACTCAACATTTCTTTTAGCAGAGGGATTTGGCTAAAACTGTTCCTTGTCTGGTCATCACAAGGGGAGTTGGGTCCCACCAGCTTCAGCTTGCCAAAATGCTGCATGAGTTTTTTTTCTGTTTGAATTCGGAGCTATTATGCTTTGCTTCCAGATAAAACCAGGCTTTGAACAGATGCAAGCATGGAAGTTAGCTTTTCAGTTTTTCAGATATTGCCATCAGGCTAGAAACAGTTTCTGAGCAGCTCATCCTTGCCTCGTCAAAAAGCAAGCAACTTAGCAAACCAATCATCTGACTAGCCAAAGCAACCCCGAATGCCTTTCCTCCCCGAGATCAACAAAAAAAAAAAAAAGAAAAAAAGAAAAAAAAAAAAAGGAAAACCAACAGCCATAAAAGAGCCCCTTAGTTTTTCCCATTTGCTGTTGATCCCAGCGGGCAGCGTTCCCATAGTGCATGGTTGAAAATCTCAGGCAGTGAGACTGAGCAGTGATTTCGTGTTGAGGTCTAACAGCCTTTCCTTGTGCTGCCCAGCAGATGGCAAGAGTGTGTTGGTGGTTCTTCTTCTCCAAAGTCATCGAGCTGCTCGATACGGTAAGGAGGGCTCGGCTCGGCTCCATAGCGGGACTGGTGCTGTAAATAAATCACTCCCTTGTCAGAACAGGGCAGGGTGCCAAAAGCTAATGTCCTCTGTTGATCCTGTATTGATTTGGTTGATGCTTTTCAGTAAATGCTGTTTTCATGAGTTGTGCTTTGCCCGTTTGTGGGAATAAGGCTGATACGCTTAAAGAAGAGGGCTCAGCTTCAGCATGCTGTTTTTTGACACCGCTGGATATCATGCTGCTAGACTTCCTCAAAAGCTCCTTTCCAGAAGAAAAGAATCGCTGCTGTCCAGTTTGCCTGTCTCTGTCCCAGCGGCTGCACACGTTCACTCCCCAGCACCCTTCCTGCGGGCAGGCATTCCCTCCTAACCCAGTGCTAGGGGAGAAGCTTTAACTGTGGCTATTTCCAGAAGGTCCCCCAAAATCTTAGCTGCGTGTTGATTAAGGCTGCCAGACAGGCTCTGCCGTTGCACGTCTGGCTGAACGATAATGGTTCGTTGGGCAGTAAAGAAACTGCAAATGTACAAGTATGTGTTCTGGTATTTTTGCTGCCACAGATTATCCCAAAATTGTGGGTTAAAGGTTTGTGTCTGTTGTAGTGTAACCCGGCAGGCAGCCAAACACCACACAGCCGCTCTCTCACTCCTCCCGCCCCCCAGTGGGATGGGGGAGAGAATTGAAAAAAAAAAAAAGTAAAATTTGGGGATTGAGATAAAGACAGTTTAATAGAACAGAAAAGGAAAATAACGATAATAATAATGATGATGATGATGATGATAGAAAATACAAAATTAGTGATGCACAATGCAGTTGCGCATCACCTGCCACCCAATGTCCAGCCCGTCCCCAAGCACCAATTGCTGTCCCTCAGCCAACTCCCCCTTGCTTATATACTGAGCATGATGTCATATGGTATGGAATACCCCATTGGTCAGTTGGGTTAACTGTCCGGGCTCGGCCCCCTCCCAGCTTCTTGTGCACCTGGCAGAGCATGGGAAGCTGAAAAGTCCTTGACTTGTGTAAACCCTACTTAGCAACAACTAAAACATCAGTGTGTTATACACATTATTCTCATACTAAATCCAAAACACAGCACTATACCAGCTACTAGGAAGAAAATGAACTCTACCCCAGCTGAAACCAGGACAGTGTCCCATGTGAAGCTGAAATTTCATCTGAAGACAGTGCCATTTTATAGCTTGTCTTCAGGTCTCCTCCTATATTATAAAAAGTTGACTGAACTAACAAGGGAATCCAATCTCTCCGCTTGGTCAGCAAGAGTAAGCTGTATCCTAGCCTGTCTAAGACTTCACAGTCTAGTGCTCTTTGGGGGATAAGTTGACAACACACTGTCTGAAAAGTGAATCAGCATGGGGAGCCCTCCTAGGCCTATTGCCAGTGCGTTGACCAATTTTCTCTGGTTTTATCAGCAACAAAAGCAGCTTTTTGACAGTCCTGAGTCCCTGAAAAGCAGATTCACTTTTCCTGTATGTGTGTGTGCATGTGCGCGCTGAAATACAGTGACCTGACACATACTCATCTGCCAAAATCATTGTTTTTACTAATGCAAATTCCAGAAGGGTTTGGGCATTCATCACAGCACTTTTTCTGTGGATCATTCTCTGGTATCAGTAAACATCTAACCTATGTCCTGAAAAGGACCAGACCCAAGCAGCTGCAAATTATATGGAACTCCGATATGTCCTCTTTGGACCTTGGGACCTGAATCCAAAGGTAAAAATAGTCAGGGCTCTGTGGAATAAATTTTACCCTCCGGTTCTTCCCCATTCCAGATAATATAAGATCTATTGCACGTATTGAATTTCACCAGTTTTTATCCACAGCACAGGAATTGGGTTTGGGAGATTCAGAATCATAATTGACTATTCTTACCACTTTCAGTGTAAAATCTTTTGTCTGAACACATCAACCCAAGGTTTTCCTTTGTCTGGCTTCTTTCAGGTCTTCTTTATTCTGCGCAAGAAACAAGAACAGGTGACTTTTCTGCATGTGTACCATCATGGCACTATGCTGTTCAACTGGTGGTCAGGGGTCAAATATGTGCCTGGAGGACAAGGTATGCTTCTGTAGACACCTTGTGTTTCAGTTTTTCGTGTGCTGTGGAGATAGCATAAACAGTGCAGATGGGCTGACTGGCAGGTAGGAAGCTCACCTATTTTCCAAAGGTGTTAAAAACAAGTGTGTTTCAGCTGATACCATCTGCTCAGCTCTTTGGGCTATTTAGACTGCTATATTCACTGCCTCATCCAGAACAAGAATGTGCCAGTCATTCCTTGTCCAAACAGAAACAGTAACATCCTATACAAGGTATAGTTATATCTCCAACCAGACCAGCGCTCTCTTGGTCCCCATTCAGCTGGGCCTGGGGCAGCAGCCCAGGTTCTGGCTCTCCTGCTCTGACTGGGTCCAGCCTAGTCCTCACTCCCTTTCTGGTCTGTATCCAGACTGCTTCTCCTTTTTGCTCCATCAAAGAGAAGCATCTGAAGCTGACACAGAGTACTACACCACTACAGGTAGGCCCTATGCAAGATGCTGGGGTATTCTTTTTTGGGAAGCCATTTTGGCTACATGGCCTTGACACCAGAATGGTATGAAACACTTAGGTCAGAAGACCAAGAATTCTCTCCTCTGCCTTTGAAGCTCTTCTCTGTTTCTGAACACTAGATATGGGATGGATATATGCTGAAAGGAGAAGGGAGAATATGACATGCCTCCCAGGCAGAGCCTGGATTGAAGGTTCATGCATAGGGGTGATATGATGTATTTCGAAAGCATCATCATAGTGGCTGTGAGCTCATCACAAGGCTGGTCTTGAATGGTTTGTGTGTCTTGTTCATCCTGACTTCTTTACTCCTCAGCATTCTTTATTGGGATGCTAAACTCCTTTGTACACATCTTCATGTACGGCTATTATGCCCTGGCCAGCCTGGGACCGCAGATGCACCGTTACCTATGGTGGAAGCGTTACCTAACCATCATGCAGCTGGTAATTAGTTCCATGTGTTCATCTCCGCACTTCTTTCTGTCGGGTGTGATGGCCCCTGCCGTCTGTCTCTTTCCCCTCACTGCTCAAGTCTTTCTGTTTGCTGCCTGTGGAAGTCACCATGTCCCTAGGTGTCCTCGTGTACCACTACGAGAGGTGAACTGATTGGTGACCTGCTCTGAAGGGTACTCCAAAAACTAGCACGAGACCTTCAGTGACCAAATCAGCTAGTTAAGTCCCCACCTTTGTAATGGGAAGGAGAGAGAAAAATTAAAATTAGACTTCTCCCTTTTCTACTGTGTATGACGGCCTTTTACCTTCCGGAGCCCTGAAAACAGCTTGATTTTGAGAGGTGTGGGGCAGTAACTCAGGAAAACTTTGGATTCTTGGTAGAGCAGGAGATTGGGCAGCCTTCATTCTGTTTCTTCAAAAAGGAAGAGTGCATCTAACTGCAGGCAAACAGAGATGAGTTAAAGAAAAATATGTGAGTTTTACTGTTTCTGTAGAAAATCCCTTTGGATTTTCTTTCCCTCATCTCTGAAGAGGTGACAAATCCTGACAAACCTATGTTTTTTCAAAGATACAGCATAAAAGCAACGTTCCAGACAAGGACAATGATTATAGTTAAGCAGGGGGGCGAGTTAATTCTACAGAAAGAGAGGTTATGCAAACAAAAAGTATGCAGTTACCAAAGAAGAGAAGGAAGAGCTAGGGTAGATGTAAAATAGTGGTGCACTGAAGGCTGGTCCAGAATTATTATTTACCCTGAATGACAAAAGCAGAACAAAAACGCATTGCATGAAATGAAAAGATATTTGTAATGCAAAGTATAGCACAGGAGATCAGTTTTTATATAACATACTTCCAGTAGGTAGAACTCATTGCTTCAGGATATTGAGACGGGTGACTTAGTAAAATAAGTATTATGTCCGGCTCGGGGGTCCCCAGCACAGGACAGACATGGACCTGCTGGAGCGGGTCCAGAGGAGGCCACAAAAATGATCAGAGGGATGGAACACCTCTGCTGTGAAGAAAGACTGAGAGAGTGGGGGTTGTTCAGCCTGGAGAGGAGCAGGCTTCGGGGAGACCTTATTGCAGCCTTTCAGTACTTAAAGGGGGCTTATGAGAAAGATGGGGACAAACTGTTTAGTAGGGCCTGTTGCAATAGGACAAGAGTTAATGGTTTTCAACTAAAAGAGGGGAGATTCAGACTAGATATAAGGAAGAACTTTCTTATAATGAGCGTGGTGAGACACTCACAGAGAGGTGGTAGGTGCCCCATCCCTGCAAACATTGAAGGTCAGGTTGGACGGGGCTCTGAGCAACCTGATCTAGTTGAAGATGTCCCTGCGCATTGCAGGGTAGCTTGGACTAGATGAGCTGTAAAGGTCCCTTCCAACCCAAACTATTCTATGATTCTATGATGCTACGAAAATATTAAAAAAAAAGGATTCATGTTTAAATGAGTAAAAGTAGCATCTGTAGTTCTTCTCTGTAAGCTAAAATGCAAATCAAAATCATTATGGGTATAATAATCTGATTACCATTGGGGAAGAGAAGGAGTCTTCCACCTTTAGCTTCCATATTCCATATTCCATACTGGCTGGTGGCAGAGAAGTGGCACAAGGGCAGTGGTCTTCTCCTAGGTGGGAGAGGCTGGATTCCAAACCTGCTCCCTGCAGCAGTGGGCAAGCCTCAATATTTGGTGGACACGTGACACCCTTTCATGTTGGGAAAACACTGATGGGCTTAAAAGATATGTTTTTCAGGGATGTCAGGAGACGCAAACAGGTGGTACTCTGGGTTGAGGACACTACTAATATGTCGTAATTCTCTTTACGATGGACCAAACAGTCAGCTGGGGTATGTCTCATGTAGGATCCCTAATCTGGTTGTTTCTTTTTTCCCCCTCTTCCAGTGCCAGTTGGTAGCCATTGCTGCTCATTCTTCCTACAACCTCTTCACAGAATGCCCATTCCCCGATGGCTTCAACATTGCAGTCTTCCTCTACATTCTCAGCCTCATTGCTCTCTTCCTACGCTTCTACTATCGGACCTACACTAGGGGAAAGCAGGAGAAGCTAACTTAAAATCAAAGAGAAGAGTGAGCGCAGTCTGACGAACTTGCACATTCTTTGCTGCTTCTAACATGATTGCATGAAGAAAATATATTTGGGGAGTATGTGCGAGGCTCATGTGCAGACTCACGATTGCCTTCAAATAACTCAAGGTAGGAAGAAAAAAGGAATGACATAACCTCAGGGATTAAGGTATTGAGGAGCATACTTAATTGAAACTGATGCAAAGCCAAGCCAAGTAGTCATCCACACAGCAGCCTTTGTGAAATAAGCTCCAGAAGATCTCCTCCTTCCATCTGTTAGCTCAGTTTGCAAAGTCTACCATCCAACCATGACTCCTTGGCTCACTTCTTAGGCTACAGAGTGTTTCTTAGCATTCATAAGACTATATCAGCTTATTCGAGATCAGGTAGGGTCAGGTGCCTCCAGCCCTGAAAGCAGTGTCCAGGTGACAGCAGCAGCCAGGAACTCTCTGGGACCGCAGGGTGCATTCACCTGTGCACTGCACCCCATCCATACTAAGGAAGCTCCCACTGGGGCTGAGGTGAATTACAGCTATATGGCCCTGACGGTTTAACTTTATATTAGCATAAGCATGAAGGAAATTGGACATTACGTTGTTCAACTGGATAGGCGCCTCTGTTCCTTCGCTGTTCCGAAGCTAAAGAAGGCATTATTAGCACTTTCATCCTAAGTAAGAAACTAATGCAGTAAGAATCATCATGTACCCTTTTCTGGAATGCTTATTTGCCTTTGGTTGCTTTCATAACCATAGAGAACTTTTAAGGCATGAAGACTACTTGGCATTGCTCCTTATAGATGCCGTATTTTTTAATAGAAAGAACAGATTGAGGTTCCCTGTTAACAACTTTTTTCCTCTAATTTTTTATTGTTGTTGTTATTACTAGAATTTAAAAATTTTGCTTCTCATGAAAGATAGAAAGTTTTACACCACCATAAACAACCATCTCCACTACCAATTTTTACGAGTTTTAATACAAAATGTATAAAGTCAATTCAGTGGCTAGTGCAAAGCTGCATAGCTCCATTGACTTTATCAGATCACATATTGGCTCCTTTTTTGCTCCTAAATCGATTAAAACTAGAATTTGGCACTTATATTCATCTGTAGACAGTCAAATGCTGTTAAAGTTTTGATCTGGTAGTGCTTTGAAAATTCTAAACTACAAAGTGGTATTTATTTGTTGCATTCTGCTTTGTTGATTGAAACAAGTATTATGGAGTAGTGATTTTTTCACAGCTGAAACACAAAACTCTTGAAGGAGAGGATTAGAATTAGTAACATGGTGCATTGCCATTGCCAAGCCAAATTCACCTCAAATGTAAAGAAGTCTAACTCCTCTGGGAATGTCCAGAGGATTAGATGCTAGCCAGAACCTAACAAATGGGTGTACACATAAAAAACATTGTATGCTTTACACCAGCTTGGAGTTTAGTGGCTATGCAGAATAAATGCAACTTGTTCATCACTGGTCTGTGTTCAGACCTTTCCTTTAGCTACTACATGCACATGTATAAGATAAAACAATGTTCTTCCATTCCTTGCCCTCCTCCCCTTCACACACATACACAAAGGATTTGTTTACATTACCACAAGGATACATTATAAATGTCATTCCATTGATTTGAGTGGTCTTTCTTCTGATTTTCACTGGTGAGTATGAAAAGCGAAGCAAGGGCTTATTTTACATCCATGTGCTAGCTGGTTTTCTTCCTGCCAAGTATTTCTCCACGCTATTTACTACATAAATTGTACTGCTTTTGCATACTAGACTGTTACTTTTGTTAGAGCTTTAAATAATAAACCTCTGTGTGGGTCCTCCATTCTTCCCTCCCAAACTATAGGCAGGAAAAAAATCTGCTCTGTATCTAACATACTGTATTGATGTTGAGAGTATCCCCAGGGGCCTCTCCAGCGTCGAAGACTTAGTGCAAGTAAAGCGGTTTCATTACTCCTATCCACTTAATGATTCATTTATGGCCCTATCCTGCTTAAACCATCAGCGCATTCGGCCCTCGAGTTTCATGGTAGAGCATACCTTCCTGCAGCTGGCTAAATTATCTGTGCTTACAAAGAAATCTAATGAATTTAGCTCTTCTTCCTATATGTGAGGGGATCATGAGTAGGTCTCAACCTCAGTTTCCCCTCACATAAGCTTCTTCAGATTGTAGTTACTAATTTCAAGGGCTTTACTAATAATTTTATACCAAAGTAAGCATCAAATATTTTGATTTTCCTTGATTCATTCGTAAGTCATGACTGCTTAAAAATTAGAAATGAGCAGGAAATGAGGATGAGATTACTCAACGTTTTTGCAAATTCACTCCTTTTTAAAATACATAAATTTGTAAACATGTCATTTAGCTTTTTTTTAAGCAGCCTATGCAGCTTAATTTGTGTCTATGTATGACAGAACTCACTGCAGTAGATTCTGGACTGTGACTGGCCACAGAGCTGGTAACAAAATACAAAAGTATGAATTTGTCACCTGACAACTTGGAGTAAGTGACTGATCCCCTAAATCACACGCCACTGTAACTATTTGTCCTAGACACGCAACTTTTGATCTATCTATTCCTGTCCCTCTTCCTCACAGCCTGCTTGAGTGGCCTGATCTTGCACTTGTGAAATGGCAAGAGCCTTTTGTCAGTGTGACTTCAATGGCAATTTCCCATTGAGTGATAAGGAGGGATCAAATTTGCCCAGAAACCCCGTGCTTTGCATACAGAAATAGATATCGGTGTGGAGTACAGCCATTACAAAAGCATCGATGCAAACACAATTCACTTGTGAGAGTATCTGCACTAGCGGAGAAGGTAAAATTGCACAGGTGTAGCTGAGCGGCTCTGCACGTCTCGATTCTTTGCTCCTTCAGGTTGCACTCGCTTGTCCTCATTCTCCTGTTTCACATTGGGTTATCGCGGTTGGTGCCGTCCACCTGGGTCACGAGAGAGAAAACCTGAGAGCAGAGGTACGTGCTCCTGGAATTTAAAAGCGAATAAAGGCACAGAATGAGATTTCCCCTTTAAGATCAAGTCCCTAGAGTTAAAGATTACACCACAATAATGCACTGTTAGTCAAAAGGGCTGGAAATGACAAATTGCAAGTTTGGATGATTTCATGCTGTCTGGCGGAGTCCAAAGCTTTGAGGGTGAATTGAAAATATCCTGTCACAGCTGGATTTATAAAAACCTCTGGGCCGAATGCTGATTCCACTAATATCAATGACAAAGCCCGCAGATTTCACTGGGAACAAGATGGCACAGCTGTGTGAAAAACAATGCAGCTACATGGCCTGGTTTGTGTGTGAGCAGACTGGAGCGTTATTCAAGCTCAACAGACGACTTCTAAGGCACAGTTGTGTGCAAGTCTCCCCCTTATAAAATGTGGGTCGTTATACATTCTTAGAGTAGTTTACGTTCACAAGATGTAAAGCATAATGGAAGTAGTCTGTTTAAATGAATAAGCTTGGTATCTGGTAGTGCTCAGCATCTTTCCTACCATTCAAGTCAATGTAAATTATGGATGTTCTGATCAAATTACTTTTGAATTAACCAGACCATTTACTCAATGCTTACTTTCTCCGTGAAGATAAATGAGAGGGATTCTCATTTTAATCAAAACAAAATACAGAAAGTAAAATCAATTACTATTTAATTTTTTTTCCATCACTGTGTGATGGAAAGTCTCCAGAGGAACTTGGGCTTAAAATTAAAAAACAATATAAAATGCAGGAACAAGCTTGGGTTTTAACTATTGGATTTTTTTTTACACTATCAGAAAATATGGCAGCGTGTGGTTTTTAAAAAAGGCAGAATTACTCTAAACAACTAATGAAGCAAAACCAGGATACAGCAGATCGCTCTGTACAATAAATAAAAATCTGTCGATACAGGTTTAAAACACCTCCAAGCCAAATGTTAAAAAAGATCAGCTGACCCTCTACATAGAATAGTGTGAATTTGCTGAATTCATTAATGAATAACTTCATGGATTAGGCCTCGATAGATGGAGTGCTCATATCCAGATGTTTTCTGTGACTTGTCAATGGCCTTGTACTTAATCCTCCTGAAGAGGAAATAAGAGTCTTTTCTCTGGGGTCTCCCCCGAGGGCTGCGGCAGTCTCTCTCTCTCTGGCCTGAGTCATCTCAACACCGGATCAGGCTGCTGGGGAATTAACCAAATGGAGGAGGCACAGATTTGCCTTTAACCCCTTTGGTTTCTCCTCGGCTTGAGATGGCTTCCTCACCGTCTGTCGTGATGGGAATGTTAGTCAACGCGTGGCGAAATGAAAAAGGAGTCGCCCATGTCGTCCCATGAGGCACGTTCGTGGGGTCCCTGCCCCCACCAAATGTGTCGAAGCGGACATGTCTAGTCCCACCACCGCTGAAGGGGAGGGCTGGGGGCAGATTAAGCCTCTAGAGGCTGGCGTACGTCTCCCCACATCTCAGCATCGTATTTTTATTTTGGTGAGGCTGAAGCTCCACAGCCACTGTGATAGGGATGGCCCAAGAGGGAGCATTTGTGACAAGACTGGATGTCCCCAAGGTGTCCTTAGTCAGGTGTACCGGAGCATGTGTAGTCTGTGTGTACGTGTAGGTACGTATGGGTAGATGAGCGCAGCCTCTGCAGACTATCTCCATGTCTCATTTCCCAACATGTGAGGTCCCCACATGGGATGGGTCACTCGTTTCACTGTGTGGGAGCGTGGCAGCCTCACCGCTGCCACTCCTGCTATGTAACGGCGTTGTATTGGGTGCTGCTCATCAGCCCGTGACGGCTTGGATGAGCCAGTTCCATCTGCCCCAGTACCCAAGAGCAGGGGGAGGCCGGTGCAAAGGTGAAAACGCAGCAGAAGATGGGGGACAGTTACAGAAATCACATGATTACACAGGTCTGAGCACAGGCACGTGTTATTCATGTCCCCACCATGATGGCTGTACAGGGCATAAGGATATGATCCTTCTTTTCTCCACATGGAAGTGTTAGTAAGGTAGCGTTAGGGATGCAGACCTGTCTCTAGGTAAAAGATAGAGAATCGAAGCTAGCTTGGACAGTGTTTCTTCTTCTGCAAAGCTTGTGTGAGCCTCTCATCGGTGCTAGCTGGTAAAGTAGGAAATCTTAAAAGAATCGCATTTAGGCAGCCTCCTGATGCTGCCTAACCAGGGGAGTCCCATTTACTAACCACCCGTCCAGCCTCAGGAGAAAACCTCCAAATGAGGCTGCGGGATAAGCCACTAATGATGGACCAGATGGGGGAAAAAAGCAACATCCCAGTCACAGGGGATGAGAAAAGGCATCATAACTGGATTAGAAGAACTGAGTGGGAGCTGGAGAGAATGGCAAGTTTTGGTGTGGATGTGCTGGAGTGTAGGGGACTGATGGGGTATGTGCATGTGCTCAGGGTAGAAAATACTTTTTGCTAAATCACAAGAATGGGGACAAATAAATTCTTTGTCAGGGAGTGCCTGGTTAAAACATCAGTTTAAAACATCAGTAGCACATCTCAGCACTTGATATGTTCTACTATTCTGCATGTCATCCTTTCTCTCTAGTACCTTGGCTTTTTGCCGGTAGGACTGCTCTTCAAGACAGTGTTCAGAGTCTTTTCACCACACTCAAAAAATTAAGGATGGTAAATAAGAATTGCCCTTTAATATTCCTTGCTTGATGTTTCTTCCCCTTTAACATCATCCTCCCACTTTCTCTTCACCCCCTTCTCCCCTCTTCTTTGTACCAACATATACAGGTATCATACTAGATTCTTAGAATTGTTAAAGCTGCAAAGAACATACTTATATTCTACTCAAACACTATACAGAGCAGCTGTATTTTCCTGCTGTAACAATTAATAATGTACATTTTCTTCATAGGGTTTTCAGTGAGGCTTTCAGCAAGATGAATGTGGGCAAGTCTGTCTTTTTCTCTGCACTTTAGCATAATCCCATCTGCCTGCAAATTCAGGATGTGAACACTGCAACACAACGTTTAGAAGGGCTAGAAACTTGGGTTTTAATCAAGGGAGAATTTAAATTCAGCGTAATCGCTTCCAGGCGTCAGAGAAGTGCTGCTCCTCGTTGTTGATGAAGGAATGGCAGAACGGATACAACCGTTTGAGAGGCAGCAAATTTACTGGCCCTCTGTGCCCACCGTCAGCCCCCCTCGGCTGTCTGCCCCGGTCCTGAGCGGGTTTACTGCACAGGGGAATTTTTGAAAGTTCCTTTGGAAGTGGGAACTGAAGTGTAGGCACAGGGTTGAGAATGGATGTGAGTGTTTTACAAGGGGTGCTTGAAAGAGCAGGGGAGATCTGTGATAGTTAGCATGGGTATGTCCCTCTAGAGAGCTGGGGTTTGTTCTCGGAGCCTGGGGGACTCATCTAATGCAAGGACAGGTCACATAAATGCAGGGTGGTTGCAAGCAAAGGCTAAACGTAACCCTTGTGGGAAGAAGTCCCTGGAAGGGGGTTTTGCAGATGGGGAGAAGGGTGTTTATGTTCAAACGCATGCAGGAACGGGCCGAATGAAAAAAGTACAGAGGTGAGGGAGCAGGCACAGGTGCTGACAAGTCATCTGTTTCGTGTTGTGTTGCTGATTGTATCCGTATGCAGATGAAAGCACAGTGAGTGTCCGTGGATGCCTGGCCCGGTGAAAGGGACATATTCACTGAGCAGACTCCAAAGGTGTTCGTTGTGATGGCCAGATGCCACCGTTCTGGGGTGCAAGTTATTAATTTTGACTGGCATTGCCTCTGGGAGATCTATATGAACTTGTCTAGGGATGAAATAAATGATTATTCCTGAGGCAAGCTTTGGAGGGAGAACATCTTGCATTAGAGGAGCTGACAGAGCTGGAAAAACAGAATAATTTTCCAGTGTGCAAACCCTTCCTCTGGTTATAATCTCTGACATGCATTCAAAACAGATCAGCTGTTACTCGTCAGGGTGCTCAGGTGTGTCTGCATTTATTGCAGAGTTTGCTAGTCCCAAAGGGCATTATACTACATTTTGCAGGTTTGATACATTATTCTGTTAAATAACTGCTCCTGTAAATCAAAGGACCATTATTTTCAAAGGGCTGCTCTAGAAAACTTATCTGTAATTTTGCTTCTAGGAATTACTTGTGTGAGTAAAGCGGTCCTTTACTTCACCAGCACAGTAATTCTGTGCTCAGTTCTCAGCCGTAAATTACAGAACGTGACCATGTCATGGGCAAGTCATCATTTACAGTAACCATTTAATATAATGATGGTTTTCTATTTTGGCACTGTTTTTCATATCTTTGGGCGTATTTCATACACAGAGGTAACGTTTTAAATTAAGTGAAAACCCACTAATCCCAGTGAATCTAGGTAAACTATTCGCTGGAGCTATGAGTACTACCACAAGGATTCACTAGAAATGTCACTGCAGTGATGCCAACTGGAAGGCAAAATGGTTTTTCACTTAATTTAGTATTTTCTATACTTGATTTTGTTAGAAACCCAGAAACTCCGCAAGAGTGGAGTGGTATATACACCACTTAATCCTACAGTATTTGTATATATATTTAGTATATTCCCCTGCAGACCTTGAATAGAACAGATGAGCTCACAGTTTGCATATAGAAAAAAAGATCTGAGCATTGATTGTATTACTGAACTGTAATTGAGGTCATTGTGTAAAGCTGCTTCCATTCATTTTCTCTAATAAAATGTGCATCTACTGAAATGGATCAGCCTTGGATGCGGGTTTAAGAATGCAATGTACAGTCCCGGTTTGCCAACGCTAACACGAAGGTAGCCTGGTAGAAATGTTGTCGCTTGCTGGCTTTGGAAGCACCTTTTGGAGCTGCACCAATTCCATGACAAACTGGGTGGAGAAGGGGGAAGAGCAAAGCAAAGCCAAAGAAAATACCTAATCCCTCCCTTTGTTCTCATTACGCTCGGGGAGGGTGGGCTGGGGGGAAACACGCCGAGAGGCGCCAGGAATCCCCGGGGAATTCGATTATGAT
>VZTQ01009924.1:7268-24467 GCA_013400755.1 Pelecanoides urinatrix | reverse complement strand
GAAGCCCCCCCGCCGCCCCAACCGCCGCCGCGCCCCGCTGCGGCGGTGGAGATGGGGCCCCCGGAGGAAAGGGGCCACCGCCGGGGCATGGCCATGGCGGCGGCGGGCGAGGAGGAGGAGGAGGCGGCGGCGGCGGCGAACCGGAGGGTCATGCACCACCAGCGGGTGCTGATCAACATCTCGGGGCTGCGCTTCGAGACCCAGCTGGGCACCCTCAACCAGTTCCCCGACACGCTGCTGGGAGACCCGGCTAAGCGCATGCGCTACTTCGACCCGCTCCGCAACGAGTACTTCTTCGACCGCAACCGGCCCAGCTTCGACGGGATCCTCTACTTCTACCAGTCCGGGGGCAAGCTCCGCCGGCCCGTCAACGTCTCCATCGACGTCTTCGCCGACGAGATCCGCTTCTACCAGCTGGGTGAGGAGGCCATGGAGCGCTTCCGGGAGGACGAGGGCTTCATCAAAGAGGAGGAGAAGCCCCTGCCCCGCAACGAGTTCCAGCGCCAGGTCTGGCTCATCTTTGAGTACCCCGAGAGCTCCAGCTCGGCACGGGCCATCGCCATCGTCTCCGTGCTGGTCATCCTCATCTCCATCATCACCTTCTGCCTGGAGACCCTGCCAGAATTCAGGGACGAGAGGGAGATGCCTGTGCCCCTGCCCGCACAAAGTGGAGGTTTGAATGGCACGACCAGGGACTCCGCACCCATTCATCCACTCAGTAGCCTCTCTGACCCCTTCTTCATCATAGAGACCACCTGCGTGATCTGGTTCACCTTTGAGCTCCTCGTCCGCTTCTTCGCCTGCCCCAGCAAGCCCGAGTTCTCCCGCAACATCATGAACATCATTGACATTGTGGCCATCATCCCCTACTTCATTACCCTGGGCACCGAGCTGGCCCATGAGCAGGCCGGGGCTGGCAGTGGCAATGGAGGTGGGGGCCAGCAGCAAGCCATGTCCTTGGCCATCCTCAGAGTTATCCGCCTGGTCAGGGTCTTCAGGATCTTCAAGCTCTCCAGGCACTCCAAAGGTCTGCAGATCTTGGGACAGACTTTGAAAGCCAGCATGAGGGAGCTGGGCCTCCTCATCTTCTTCCTCTTCATCGGGGTGATCCTCTTCTCCAGTGCTGTCTACTTTGCTGAGGCCGATGACCCCGAGTCTCATTTCTCCAGCATCCCTGACGCTTTCTGGTGGGCAGTGGTTACCATGACCACTGTGGGCTACGGGGATATGCGACCTGTCACCGTGGGGGGCAAGATTGTGGGTTCCTTGTGTGCCATCGCGGGTGTGCTCACCATTGCCCTGCCTGTCCCTGTCATCGTGTCCAACTTCAACTACTTCTACCACCGAGAGACTGATCATGAAGAGCAAGCCATCCTCAAAGATGAATACAGTAGTGCTCAGGGCAGCGCAGTGGGGGGAGACGCGAAGAGAAGACCCAGTAGAAGCTCTCTGAACAAATCTGTTGTGCACTTGGAAAACAGTGAGGGGTTCAACAATGGCACCAGCTCCTTAGGGAAAACCAATATCAAAGCAAGAAGTAACGTAGATCTCAAAAAATCCCTCTATGCTCTCTGTCTGGACACCAATAGGGAAACAGACCTGTAAGGAGAGGAGAGAGGTAGAGTTCAGAGATGCAGAAGGATTTGCTGGTGTCAGAAACTTACTATTATTCTTTTGGTACCAATTAGTTTTTTAATTCAGGCTATATTTTATAAATTGATCACTATCCTGAGTAGTCCTCCAGGAATACATGTTTTTATGTTCTTTTTCCATGACACAAAGGGTCACCTATTTTTAAAATAGACTAAGAATAAGCTGCGCTCCATGATGTAGGAGCTGGTAAATTACAACAGTGCAAAATCTAATTTGTAGAAACTTATTTTAGCAAATGGTTGTTGGTTTTAAATGGGTCATTTGTAACCAATTCAGTTGCTCCAAGTTTAGTATTAAAGAGTTGGGGGATGTTTGTGTGGAGAATGAATGGATTGTGGGGGGAGGGAGGTTTGAGGTTTTTTGTACTGTAGTTTCAAACCGAAGTTACTCCAGTATATTTTGTATCTGTATAACTGTATTTATGGTTGAAAGGGGATTTCTTATTCCTGTGAAATACTACATCGTTAAAGCACTAGGAACATTAGCAGATCAGCACTTTCAGAGTTTTCCACTTGTGATCAGTACAGATCTGGTTATCTAGTATGTGAAGTGAATTTGGTGCTTTTAACCCTATAGCAGAAAACTTTTATTGTCATTGATATGTTAGTTTCTTGTGAGCCTTAAATTATTAAATATTGTAGATATATTTCTTTATAAATAATTTTATTAATTACCTTAACTGTTTCAGAATTTCTAAATAATTCAGTCCTGTGCTTACTGTCCCCACTCAAAAAAATGTATGTGCAGCTTTTTTTTTTTTGTGTAGTTTTACAGTTTTATACCTTCGTTATATTTTTTAGACCAAAAAAAAAAAATTAATCTCTGCTGTTACTGGTTTCAATCCAAGTGCACAACAGATCACAAACATGAGGGAGTGGATAGATACAAGAAGAAAGTCAAATATGAGTGCAGTATCTGCAAAACTATTTTCATTGTACACTCCACATTACTTTGGCATGTATATCAGTCACCTTTATGTATCCATACCATTTGTGTGCACAGTTCACTGGTTTTAATTATAGACTGGAAACGGACAGCACTTAAGAGTCTAACGTGGCATGCCGTGCTACTTAAATAACCGTTGCGTGGCTTATATCTTAGACTCAGATGGAAAGCATCACCTATCATCAAAACACATCCTTGTTTTCTTTTATTTCCAAACAAAACCTGTTCAGTGCTGTGGATTTTACAGTTAAGATGTTGTTGAAAGACGAATGACACATCATCTTCATCGTGATAACAGAGCACGACAGCTTACTAGTGAAGACTGGCACAAAGTTGCTTCTTTACTTTAAATCAAAGAGCTGTGTTACCATTTTTCTCGCAAAGGACACCTCTGTTTTCCCCTCAAACGTCCGTTTTATCACTGAAGGATGTTTCATGCCTTTACCACTACAGTGGCACAGCAAGACTAGCAGCAAGAGAAGACTTGATTGTCAACACTTAAGGTTTGTTTCTTACATATTTTCTAATACAACTAAGTCAATACTAAATCAGGATTATAATTTATGCCAGTACCTCAGATATATGTACTGTGATAAATTTAAATCAGCTTTGCAAAACAGCGCTTTGACATTCTCTCGTCCAGACACAAATTCTGCTTACCCGTCCCTTACCATGCCGTTCAATGATAAGGGCGAAATGCGTGTTGTTTTTCCTTCCTGTTCATTAAAACAGGCATGGTAAGTGCCAAGCAAGTAATATTTTTCATGTTTGGTATAAAGAACTGTCACACAGAGCTCAGTCCAAAACCCAGGGGTGAGGAGGAAGGACGTTGAATCTGATAATAGAGAACAGGATCTTTCACATTAATTTTAGATGTTGGTTTCTTGGTTGATTTGCTTGTTTGTTTAGATGGGGAATGATGATGATGTATGCTGAGAAAGTGCAAAGTGCCCTGTCCGGCTGCACTCCAGACACAGGCAAGTCTCCTGTTTGCTTTAGTGAGAGTTTTTGGATCCAGGTGAAGTGCAGAATTAGCCCTTTGGTGAGACTGAACCTAAAATGAAACAAGTGGTATAATTGCCCATTGCACATGCTGGGATCTAGGTCGTTAATGGACTTACAGTCAAGCTTTTTTGCCAGGCAAATAGTTTGATTTACTTTTCAGTGATTAAATCCATGTGACTCACCTGAATAAGTACCAAACAATGCAGTGAGTCTTTCAGGATGAAATTTTGGTTGTGTCTTCCTCTAATTACTACCCCCACCATCCTGACCGCTTTTATCTTCCGTAGTTTGCTCTTCCAGTTGCGCATCGTGCTGAATTAGACTGTCGGCTCCTCAGAGCAGGGGCAATGTGTATATATAGTACTTTCTTTAGCAGTGGAACCCTGCTTATGGCCAGAGTTTCTGGATATTAATGATCTGAATTACATAAGAGTGATCACTGCAATTAGTGGAGTAACACTGGTGTAAAACTGATGTAGGTGAAAAGAGATCAGGGCTGTGGGGAGTGGGTTGAGCTGATCTTAGAAGCCCATTGCTGATGGAAAGGGAAGGCCTTATGTCCCTCCTTCCTTTTCAGTTTTTTTCCTCCTGTTGCACGTCCTTTTGTCGCTTTACCCTGAACTGGTTCTGTCCTCATGCGAGTACACGTGCACGTGCTGCCTTCTCTTCCAGGAGCTGTTTGAGCTCACTGATCTGGCAGAAAATCCAATGCAGCCACGACAACAACAACACGGTAGATCATCTTCTGTCAAATTAGTGAGTTGGAGAGCAAGTGAGTGCCAGAGCCAGTGCAAGGAAGGGATGGGGAAGGTCGGTGGTGCGGGGAAGTGAGGAGGCAGGGAGGAGTGAAATCCTCGCCCTTCAGTGGCAGGGAACTGTTAGATTCATAGAATTATAGAATCACAGAATCATTAAGGTTGGAAAAGACCTCTAAGGTCATCGAGTCCAACCGTCAACCCAACCCCCCCATGCCCACTAAACCATATCCCCAAGCGCCTCGTCTACACGTCGTGTAGATACCTCCAGGGATGGTGATTCTCACGACTCCTTCTTGAACCCTGCTTCGTGTTTGCAGAGATACCACAGGACTTGGTCTTGGAAGGTGTTGGGGGCCTTTAACTTCCCACTGGAACCAGTCTGCAAAATTCAGCTCTGGATTCCAGTGTCTGTGCCCTGCTATAACTGAGAGTAGAATTTGTCCCAGTCAAGAGCAAGCTCTCTGAGAGCAAAATACCCTGATTGCTGCACAGGGTTCTATGTCAAATCATTCCTCGACCTTCAGTTTGAACATGCTGCGTTTTTCCATAATAAAACAACAGAACTTTCCAATAAAAATAAACCCAATTATTCTCAAAATATGGTCGGAAATATTTGTTTGGCTTGGCTTTCTAAACAGTTGTCAAGCACAGTTCAGGCAAACTCGGCTTTGACACCTTCTTTACAAGGATGCGTAATTTTTATTGGCTTATAAGGCAGTAAAGGATTTGCTTTCTAATGAGAGAGGTTGCTGCCAGACACTGAGTAATACGACCAGAAACATGGTTAGATCACGGTTCAGCAGAGCATTTAGCATGGGCTCAGCTTTAAGCACATCACATGCTTAAGTAAAGCGTTGTTCAGCAGGTATTTAGACGCACTGATACTTAAAGATGAACTACATACCTGCTGAAACCTTAGAGCCATCAGTTCCCATTGGACTTTGGTGTGAATATTGAGGTACGTGGTACAGTTTGTGAGCCTGAAAAGAATCGCAGGGCACTGTAAGCAGAACACCCGATTTTTACTACAGAAAGAGCTGCTATTCCTGCAGCCACTACTCATCAGAGCAGTCCTCTTGACGTGATCAGTTGCAAACCGAGTACCAGGATTGTCTGCATGAAGAATTGCAACTTTGGCCTGGATGAGAGTGCAATTGTTCTCTCCAGCAGTGAGAACCTGCTTTTGCTGTAATTGATTTCGGTGTCAAGAAGCTCCATTGAGTTCAGTATCTGTGCCGGGGATACAAACAGCGCAGAAGCCTCGTAACATGCCGATGCAAATTTTGCCGCAAAAGAATATGAGAGAAAAAGAGAACCAAATCACTCTGAAAAACCTCCTGTAAATGCGAGACAGGAAGAGAGTCTAGGCTATGTATGCCAATTCTAGGCTCATTACAAGGAGGAAATCTGTCCAAACCATTACTGATTTTATGTTAGCTGACCTGGAATGAAAAGCAAGCTGGCAAGCTGAATAAAACCTCTTTGGAATATCAAAAGCCACAAGATAATAGAGCCTAATGAATAGCAAATCATTGCAAACGTTAAAAAAAAACCAAAAAAACCCCAGACCAACACTTTTTTGTAAACTCTTTTGATAGGAGCTACATCACGGAAGATTTCTCGCCCCACACATGCCTATATGCCATAGGTATTAATGGCTTGTCATTTTGTGTGGGACAGTATGTACCAAAATGCATTACCCTTCCGTTCTTCCATTTTGGGGATACTGAAGTGAATATTCTTTTGGGTCACCGGTAACGTAAAGTTTAGTTTGCTTAGCCTGGCCCCAAGGGGAGTCTACATTCCCATTTTACTTTTCCATCACTCTAAAAAATGATAAAACAATAACTAGCGGTTATATAACACCATTCATCTCCTAGCGCTTTATGAACAATGGTAAACGTAAATGTAAAACAATAGTAAATGGTAAAGAAAAAGCGGTAGAAGGGAAGACTGAGACTTTCAAAGGGGGAGAGGGCTAGAAGAGGCAGAAACATGAGTGGGCTTGGCTGGACTGAGACATCTAAAATGTGAGATTTGAGGGACGGAGGGAAGGGAGGAGAGAGATTGACTCTGTGGTCTCCTTTCTGGTGTCTTGCACGGCTCTTGGTGGCTCTGCAGGCGAGGGCTGTACGCCGGCATCTCTGCACTGTGACCCATCTGGTGGGGTCACTGAACAAGAGAGGGAGAGCTGAGCGCTGCTTTGAGCAGCACGTCAAATCCCTCTTGTGTGTGCTCTTTTTATTTGGATTCTGTAAGGAGAAAATGGCACTTCTGCTGACTGTGCCCCGGCCTCTCGTGCTGCGAACACGGCTGCTCGGTGGGGTGGTGATGGGGGCTCTCGATTCACAGCACTCGGAGCACTGCTCTGCAGCAGCTCACCCTCTCCACGCACTGCGTTCACCTCTAATTAGGTAACGAAGCAAATATCGGTGCACTTTCAGTCTCACAGAAGATATATATGTAGGCAAAAAGCCTTACTCTTCTGAAACGTATCAGTGAAGCTAGTTCTGAGGTAAAACAGGGAGACCATTTAGGGGCACGCAACAACGCTGCTTAGCTGTAGTGAGGGATGTAGCTACGACGACACCGAGCTGGGCGGGAGTGTTGATCTGCTGGAGGGCAGGAGGCTCTGCAGAGGGACCTGGACAGGCTGGATCGATGGGCCGAGGCCAATGGAGGAGGTTCAACAAGGCCAAGTGCCGGGTCCTGCCCTTGGGCCACAACAACCCCAGGCACCGCTCCAGGCTTGGGGAAGAGCGGCTGGAAAGTGCCCAGAGGAGAAGGACCTGGGGGTGCTGGTCGACAGCGGCTGAACACGAGCCGGCAGCGTGCCCAGGTGGCCAAGAAGGCCAACGGCATCCTGGCCTGTATCAGCACTGGTGTGGCCAGCAGGAGCAGGGAGGGGATCGTGCCCCTGTACTGGGCACTGGGGAGGCCGCACCTCGAATCCTGGGTTCAGTTTTGGGCCCCTCACGACAAGAAGGACATGGAGGGGCTGGAGCGTGTCCAGAGAAGGGCAACGGAGCTGGGGAAGGGCCTGGAGCACAAGTCTGATGGGGAGCGGCTGAGGGAACTGGGGGTGTTCAGCCTGGAGAAGAGGAGGCTGAGGGGAGACCTCATCGCGCTCTGCAACTGCCTGAAGGGAGGTTGGAGCGAGGGGGGGTCGGTCTCTTCTCCCAAGTAACAGCGATGGGACGAGAGGAAACGGCCTCAAGTTGTGCCAAGGGAGGTTTAGGTTGGACATTAGGAAAAAATTCTTTCCTGACAGAGTGGTCAGGCCTTGGCACAGGCTGCCCAGGGCAGTGGTGGAGTCCCCATCCCTGGAGGGATTTAAAAGACGTGTAGATGAGGCTCTTGGGGACATGGTTTAGTGGGCTTGGGGGGGTTGGGTTGATGGTTGGACTCGATGACCTTAGAGGTCTTTTCCAACCTTACTGATTCTATGATTCTATGATTCTAACTGAGATTTGTTCAGGTCATTTGGCAAGATGTCATGACGAGTAGTGAAATTTGTTTGACAAGGGCCTGCTGGCAGATTGCTGCCATGCGTAGGGCATAATGAAAGGAGGGCTTTAAAGACCTAATCAAGACTTTTGGCCTTGCTACGTGGCCAGTGATGGAATTGGTATTTTGTATGGCAGCCAGCGTGTTGGAGAGACCTCGCTAATAACGAGGTTGATCCTGTTCAGGACAGAGGAAACTGTGAGATGAAGCTTTAACAGCGTCTGCCTGCCTTTGGAGCAGCAGCTTTAGCCTGTCCTTGTGTGACCATTGGTTTCAGTAACCTCCCTCCATAAGCTAACTTAGCTACAAATGTTCAAAAAATGAAATAGAAAAGGTCTTTATAATAATATAGCCTATAAACAATCAAAATCATTGTTCCAAATCATCCCGCCAAGGCTTATGTAATATTCAGCACCACAAAATATTTTTTAGAACATGCCCTTTAGTGTATTTGTAGCTTTTGTAAGGTTGGGGGTTTTTTCCACTTTCTTGCTGTATGCATTAACTGCTCCCCAGTTCTCCTTGTCAGCTTGTTAAATTTCTGTTGCTCTTGCCTTAATTTAGGACCTAAGGGTGTTGATGGTCTTCAGTGAACCTGGGTCATGCTGTCTGACGTCAGTGTGTCAACTCATAGTGTGAATAAACACAGAAATTCTCCAGTGGGAGGACCTGTGGGTCCATTGGCCAGAACAACCCCCGTATTTGTGTAATGAAACATTGCGAAAAATGTGGGTATGGTGTCATTAAAATAATATGAAATAAGAAACTTTATGTTAATTGGAATAGGAAAAAAGTAAAGCTCATAACAATATGACTAAAGAATTAATTGGGATTAGAAGTTGCAAAGTTAAATATCAACTTGTTTAAAGAAGAAGCAGCCTTCATACACAATTAGCATATATATCGCAGTGCTTTCTCGCTTCTGTAATCTAGTAATGTAGTGTCCTTATTTGGTATTTTTTGATTCCCAGGTAGCTGTACTGTATTTTTACCAGGGCTGAAAAAGATGAAACCAGAGACAGACCCAGAGCTGTTGTGAACCAGTGCCTTGAAGATGGCTTGTTTACCTGGAAGCACTTTTTTTCTGTTCTCAGTAAAACCAACTGATGTAATAAAAGTTCTTTTCTCTCTTCAGAAGTACTGCACGTAAGCATGTTTTTGTGGTTAGCATAGCTTTGTTGGAATCACCTCAGGATGGAACCCAGTAACTACAGCTCCAGATTCTCACCGCAGTATCAGCACTGACTAACTTTATTTTGTTCCCCGCTATTGTAAATGCATGGAACTTGATTCTCCCAAGTAACAAGTGATAGGACGAGAGGAAATGGCCTCAAGTTGCGCCAAGGGAGGTTTAGGTTGGACATTAGGAAAAAATTCTTTCCTGCAAGAGTGGTCAGGCCTTGGCACAGGCTGCCCAGGGCAGTGGTGGAGTCCCCATCCCTGGAGGGATTTAAAAGACGCGTAGATGAGGCGCTTGGGGACATGGTTTAGTGGGCATGGGGGGGTTGGGATGACGGTTGGACTCGATGACCTTAGAGGTCTTTTCCAACCTTAGTGATTCTATGATTCTATGATTCTGTGCTTGTAACAGCTTGTGTGCCACTTTCCTTTGAACTTACAGCTCAGCTGCCCTCTGTAAGGTAATCACATATTTTTGCCAATGTGAAGAATCTGACTCAGCAAAGAGGTTGCCAATTTGCACTTTAAAATGCCACTCTGGGGCACGATGAACAGGTAGTCCAACTTAGGACTAGATTTGCATTGCCAGCTTTGGGGCTTTCTTTAAGAACTTTGTGCTAGGAACAGATACCTGAATTTTGTTCTCACCCATTGCCTGGCTGCATCCAAAACAGCGCTGTGAAAATCCAGCGGCTCTGACTGCAATCTTGCTTCCATTGTGCTGAAAGAGATGCAACAGCCTTTGTTTTTAGTGAATTTCTCTTTATTTGACTTGGTGTGACATGAAGACGAGGTTACCCTTTCCAATGGAACAATGTTACTTTGAATTTTCAGCAAATTGACCTGATTTCCAGAAATGCCCTGATCTGATAGTAAAATTAATAACCTTCTTAGCTGGCAACAAAGTGTTTCCATAAGAGCATGGGCTTGCCAGCACACATAGTCTATATGATTACTGCGGAATTAATAATTTTCCAGATATAATTTAGAATTTACCATAAGTTGTCTGCAAATTCTTTTCTGTATGAGTAATTCACTCATGTTCACTGTCATCAGGAGGAAGTTTCCAAAGAAATCAGTCCAGGTTGTAACACTTGTCTGACACACAGCAGATGAAAAAGAAAGATCTCTCTCATTTCTGTGTTTCAACTGTGGTGTGCCATGGATACTGTCATTTGCCATCTTGTGGCAAACAGCTTTTAAGCAGCCAAGGATAACTGCTTTTTTTAAAAAAAAAACATTCTGTGTTGTTTTCTCCTCTGTAGTTCATGTCACCCATTGCAGTCCTTCTCACATGAGTAATGACTTAGACTCAGGGTTCCCACTGATATTATCTGAGAAGATGCAGATCCAAGATGAAGAGTTGCTTCTGAAAATAGGAGTGATTTGCATTTTCGCTTTCTCTTCCAACTCCACTTATTTTGTTCTTGGATTACCCTGGCTCTTACCCTTTGGCTTAATACCTCACTGCTCCCTTCCTCCCTTCGCTTTGATCACGCAGTAGATTTGATAGTCCATTAGTGGTCATTACTGCCAAGCAGTAAGTGGCAGAGCTGTCCTGCTGCTGTACGTAGTAGATGTGATTAGCGCTGGGCGTTCTACAGCTGCCTCCCTTCAGCTGCAGATGGATGTGTTGCTAGAGGTGGTTGTGTTAAAATTGACACGGGCAAGCATATTGCTAGAGAAGCCACCTCGGATGGAAATCCATAATAATTTCCCTCTCAGGACAGTGGTAATTCTACCCTTCTCCAGTTTTCTGACAAAGCCAGTTTGGAGATAAATGTTGTTGAAACGTAAGGTCCCTTCTGTCCGATCACATCTCCAACCCAGGCTGGGCAGTGGTGGTTTCTGTGTGGCCTCTTTCCTGCAGGCGAGAACAACGAAACCTTGCAGCTCTTCTCATGGGAATACGGTTGCGTAATAAATAGTCATATTCAGGATCGCGGTTTGTATGAAGATCCTGGAGGAAGTGCTGCAATTTAAATATACCAGATTGGTAGCACAGCTGCCTAAGGGTCTGAGGTGAGTACGGGGACCGGAGGTTGGTAATGTTAAAATTCCTTCCTTTGTATGGTTGCACTTCAATGTGGTGTCCTAGCATTTAGTAATTCCCCCAGAAAATCTCACAAATCCATACCAGGGTTTTCTTTGCTCCCTCCAGAGTTAGTAGGGATTAGTTAGATTCTACCTTACTTAATTCTCTCAAGCAAGTTCATCAAATTTAAAACCTCTTCCACCTCCTCTTCCTCTCCCTCCTCCCTGTTTAATTGTAAGCAGAAATGCATGTGATTGAGGAGGGGGTGCAGCTGAAAATTATTCAAATTAATTAAGCAGTGTAGCTTTATAATTTTTTTCTGTCTTGTTTAAAATGATTTGAAAATCTGAGGGCGTGTAATTTGAGGGAAGGCTTTAATGTGAATTTGCAGAACAGATTTTATGAGTTCCTTAGTTCAGAAAACACTATAATTTTCAAGGCAGTGCTGCATAAGAGGCTTACTTAAAGAGAAGAAAGGTTAATGTGAAAATACATGTTGTTGTTATTATTATTTTATTATTATGCAATTAATTCTAGGAATGTTTTAAGTAGGAAATATAGTCTTTAACATGCTGAGAAATTCTGACCATGCAGAGAACTGATGCAAAGAGACGGGCAGTCTGAAGGGTGACAAAGCTTGTCCTGGGAAGATATACCCTCTAGCTAAAGCTTAGCCACTGTGCTTTGAAGGAGACAACATTCCTCCAGCCAAATAAGAAGCACGGGGAAGAGCAGGAGCCTATAGCTGAGGTATCGGGGCATTCGCCTAAGAAAGGGAGGGTGGCTTCCAGAGTTGTTTCTGGATTTTAGCTACTGGGCAAAATACCTACAGAGTATCTCTCAGGATCATGTTTTAAAAGTCTGCTCGGTGCTTTGAAAGAACGGATGCGGGTACCTGTCTTTAGGAGAGTGTGCTAAAGTCTGGATCCCAAGCAGACGCTGGCATCTTACTGCAGGCCTGGTGGAGTAAGTCCCAGTAAATAGCAAAATTTCGGTCAGATTCCCACCACCCACTTTTCTCACAGGGTATCTCTAAGTGACCCGTTCCTTGGGTTAAGCTGCTAACTCGAGTGGCTCTGATGCCAGTGTGTTGAATATTTAGAGATGCCCCCAACCTCCCTGTGGACGAAAACTCTATATCCAAGGCATTTCAATCTGGATTTCTCTGGAGCCGAGAACAGCACCGATTCTTCAGTGGCCCTCTCTATCTCTGTGACTCACGAAGCCCAGAGGAGCACTGACAGGTATGCATAGCTTGCTCACACGTAGTGGTTGCAACAGATAAACTATTGCAGTAATGCTAAATAATGCTAAATATTTTTTACACAATGGAAAAAAAGTAATTTATTATTAGAAGCTAATTAATTTTCTAACTTGGTCTAATAGTTTTGCTCTGATAGAATTCATTTGACTGTGTAACAGCGTTCACAAGCTTGTCCTGGTTGGGTTTTGGAGGATTTTTTTTTTTTTCTTCAAATTTTAGCTGTCTTCTTGACATTCTGGATTGAAACCATCTTAAGCAGGTGCCAGAAGAGTACCAGGGGATGTAAGACGGATCTCAGTGATGCATACTGATAACAGAGCAGGGGCTAAGGAGCGTAGAATTTTGGAGCATGAGAGAGAAATCCCTCTGGAAGGCTTGGAAACACTGTGCATTTCAAAATGGAATTTGCACTGCTTCTTGCTAGTGGAAAATGGAGTAGGTTCTGTTCTCAATAAGGAAGCTGGATATTCCACTAAGGAGGAGATACGAATTCTCATAGACATCCTGACTGCATCTATATTAGAAAATAAAATGTGCCCAGGACCATTTTCTGGCACTGAGGCCAATTGGCGTGCAACAGCCTGTGTTCATGCTGTTAGACTCTCCCTCTAAAAGAAGGTGGCCGGAGGCAGGCTGCCTCGTAGGCTCAGTTCCTGGCCTGCGCTGATTCCCAGACTCTGCCTAGGAAGTATTTGGGAGAGAGCTCTCTGATACAGACTTGCAGGTGTGACCAGGAGCCTTTAAGAGTATAGTTGATTGTGATTAATTGCCTGGGAAGATTCCTTCAAACTCTTTAACCGACAATTGCTCGGTTTCACGCTTAGGGCTGAGAAGTATGCCCTGCCTTGATGCTACATGGCATCTTGCCCTCAGGCAATTTCTTGGAGTATCTTAAAAGCTTTACATGTTCGCCCTGCTGGTGCTTTCTTACCTTACAAAATAATCAGTTTCCATTCATTGAGCACAATTATTTCTGCAGAAATCTGTTTTCATTTAATTCTGCTTCCACCTGAGCTCACGTATATACAACTATACTAAAAGTCACCACACAAACCCCTGACTTTTCTAAGTGCAAATGGAGGAGCACAAGTGAATCTGACAGGGAGGGCAGGATATTGTTGCTTTGTTTTTTGACTGACTGATTTTCCTGTTTGCACAGCCCTAGTGTAGGTTATACCTTGTCTTTCAGTCACTGCATCTTGTAATTCTGCTTAGGAAGAGTTGAGGCCCTGGTGGCCAACCACATCCCCTGTTCTCGCTACCCAGCAGGCTGCACTAGAAAATATAACTGGAAACTTAAAGAAAAAAACGAGGAAGGTGGTGGGGAGACACTCCTAACTGCATGCAAAGGAATTCAGGCAGGATGAGACCTGCAGAGGCCAGCCTCCTTCCTGAAGAGATGGTCAGCCTCACCTAAATGATCTTCTGCAGGTGTTTGCCTGGCCTATACCTTACATGGACAAGGCCCTTCTGTGCTACTCGATGGTGTTTACACTGTGGGTTAAGTTTACTTCCCTTTGCATATATGCTAAAAGGATAATTTGGTCCTAAATTAGTTACAACCTGAAAGGGGAGTAACTAAAGGTCAAAACAAATATGTACTTTCTGAGCATTGTTAGCTTCCAGATGGCTTTGACTTCTCTAAATTCATTGAGATGGAAAGCCTCAGAAAAATGTGCGTACAAGTAAGGACTGGTCTGAAAGCATCACCGAGCTTCCCTTACAAAGCATTGGGATTTTGGATGTAATACTGGAAGCAAAACTATCTCAAGCTCGTGTAACTGTATTACTGCTTCTATTGCTGTAGAAACCATGGACCACCCAGCACGGGCAGGAAATGGGCCACCACTAGAATTCTTCTGTAACTTCAAGGTGAATCTATATGGCAGCAGCCGCTCTGCTGTGGGCCCCAGGGACTGGAACACTAGTTAAGTTCAGTCAGACTGAGAAGTAAAAGTGCATGCCTAGAAGTAAACTTCCATTGAAATCTTTTCTGACACTGTAATTCATGGATCTTGACAGCTCTAACTGCAATAATTTAAGATGTTAATGCTGTCAACCACCCCAACAACTGGGTGAGAAGCAAGTCCCTCTGAAAGGACCACTAGGGACAGGTGAACCTATCAATGGGCTTTCATTTTTTAGTTTTTGTATATACCAACATCCCATATGATCTTCCACTGAACATAGTCCTTCTCCTAAGACTCAGTTTTCTCCTTTGTCTCACTCCTCTGACAGAGGTTGTCATCTTTCAGTAGGAGCGGCAGGACAAGACTTCCGAGTGCTGAAGGCTTGTTTGATGATGGCAAATGTTCTGGACAATAGAACTTGTTGCCTGAGGAATTTTCTGCTGTGGAGATGATTTCCTCCAGCAGATGAGTGGGCAGATGTGTATGGGGGTCATGTCTTAGGTGACTATAGCAAAGATCACCAGAATGTGGGGTCTGGAATGCTGAGATCCACCACCTGGAAAGTCTGATGAAACTTTTTATGTCAGGGCATCAGTCTTTAAGGTCTGTTTCAACAATGAGTAAGGTTAAAAACTCTGTTTATCATATTTATGTATTATTCAATATTTAGAGACAGGATACATACTTAAAATGGACATGTAAAAACCATGTAGATTTGCAAGAAAGCAAAAGTATAATTCAAGAGCCAAACACATCTTGGAGGTAAGTGAACAAAACCATCACTGGAGCCTGTAAGGGGAGGGGGCCTCTCTATTAATTTCCCCTAGAGAGAGAAGTTGTAAAGTCATTATTGCAGCATTCACGGACAGTGAAATATATGTTTAAAATATTTCAGGAGCACATCCTGCTCTCTGTTCACTCTGTAATTATGGATTGTTCCTACTGAAGTCAACTTCTGTCCCATTCCAGGAATCCTACCCAGATAGACTCAAGGGCTGCAGTCATATCCGTTGTTTTCCTTGAGTCTTGACAGACCGAATTAAATCGAGATCTCTCTTACAGTGATAGCACGCTGGTGGCATGTGCTGTGGGGAGAAGAGAGTGTAGAAACAACGTTGCTTATTGCCCAAACTCAGCTTGCAAAATGGCAGCATAGCATGTCTTGTTCTTATACACTAGTTTCTCAGGCAAAGCAGGTGATGCTGGGAAGGTGTGTGAAGGGTCCAAATTCGGAAAAGAAAACAGTCAGAGACCGATGACTGGAACAAAATGCTCAAACCAAAATTCTTCCTCCCTGGGGAAGCTCTCCCACAGTCAGATGTAGTGTTGTTTAGCTGTCTGGTTTTAATTCCAGGACTGCAAAGAAAGCATGGCTCTTAAGGCCTGCCTGGGACGTTTTTTGTCTGCTGTTGGGTAACGAACCCAAACGTACAGCCATCAGGCCTGAATAAGAATCTCACATACCATTTCCTTCTCATCCCTGAAACCCATACCATCCCCTTGTCTGATTTTCTAACTGAATTGTCAAGGGTGTAAAATCACACTGTAAAATTTCCGCCTGTTATTTGCATAGAGCTCAGAGGCAGGAGCCACTGTAACATACTTTGAATTTGTTTTCCTTTTTCGAAGGAGCTTGCATTTTGGATTTTTTTTTTTTTTTTCCCGGGCTAATGTACATCTGATGTCAGGCTTCCCAGATGAGAATGGTTAGACCGGCGTTGACATTTTTAGAAATATGTGCGAATGGAAAAATATCCTGGGAGTGCTGCCAACGGCTGATTCTGTAAAGTTTTAGTCCCCGTTGAATAGGAAACATGAGCCAGGTACCTTTACTGAAAAGAAGCCTCACTCATGAAGTGTCTCTACTCAGGTGTGTGGCACGCGTGCCTTCTCAATTTAAGGAAAGGGCAGGAGTGGATTCCACAGGCGGCGACTCATTCAGATGATATTCAATTCCCCTTTCTGACCAGATGATAAACAGCCAGTTAGCATCTTTCCCAAAGTGAGGAACAACTACAGCAAAAGATCCTGGCAAAAAATGGATTTTCCAAGGTTTAACTGGGGGAATAACAAACAAAGTGGTTCAGACAAATCTCCTGCCTGATCCGTGGCTGTTCCTTCCAGTTTGGTGCTGACGTGACCGGGACAAAAGAGCGTAGAGCTGAGCTGATTTGCAGTGAATCAAGCCTGCAGCTTTCCATTTCACAGCGAGATGGTAGAATCTGGAGGATGAGTGCAGCTGATTAATGGTGCTATGAATGTCAATAATTTTTATAGGCTTTGCAGCGTGCTCATTTTAACTGCCTCATCAGAGCAAACGTCTCCTTAACAGATAGTAGGCTTTCACACAGCGCGGGTCAAATGCTGCTCTCCCTTGAAGAGAAGCAGACCACCCTAAGTGAAGAGGGGGTTGTAGAGGGGTTAAACCAGTGCAGGACGTGCTCTAAGGGTGCGGTATCGGTGCTTGCTGAGAACAGATTGGCCATGTCTATATCCAGGGCTACAGCCGGCTCCCGCTGAGTTGCTGGCTCTGTTGAGTTTGGATCTCAGTAGGAGCCTGGAGCCAGGAGCTGGTGCTTTTCACTGAGGCAAAAGCAGGGCTTGGTGAGCGGCAGGGCCTTGCAGCTCCAGCTGAGCTCAGTGCTGAGCCCGGTCTGCTGACTGGCAGCGTCTGGCCTCTGTGAGAAGCAGAATCTGCTGAGTTGCCCCACGGGTCAGCGCTCAAGAGGAGCAGCGGCTCTCCTTGAGCTTCAGTGGGCGTATGGCGTGCGGCCGTCCCTCCGCTCGCCCCGATGAATGGCAGGATGCTTGTTTGCAGCATCGTCTTGACACTGTCTCCCCCGGCATTCTCCTGGAGAAGCTGGTGGCTCACAGCATAGACAGGTTCACTCTTCGCTGGGTAAGAAACTGGCTGGACGGCCGAGCCCAGAGAGTTGTGGTCAA
>VZTQ01009923.1:82975-105006 GCA_013400755.1 Pelecanoides urinatrix | reverse complement strand
AGTGATCCTGCCACAACAATCCTGCTGAGGAGGCCGAGCCATTTTCTGTTGTGCTACTACATTTTAGAAGTGTTCTACTTCAAGAGGATCACAGCTATAGAGCTGCTGTATTTGCCTTTGAGATTTCTCAGACAGAAGTACACACATGCAATTGTAATAGGATATACAGTAAGCACAGTACATCGACCTGGACGGTGGATTTGTGCACGCACAGCACAGCACGTCTGTGGGTTCTCTTAGCAATTCTCTGACAGTGGTCAGGGCAGACAGAAACCTTAGCCAAATGGCAATAACCCTCCAACGACATCTGGCCTCTATTTCAATGTGAAAAAGAGGGTGTCAGGACCACCAGACACATGGTGGTCCTAAGCAAACAGGACTGCCCAAGACAAAAAAAAAAAAAAAAAAGCCTGGAGATGCTGGTAGCAGTTGAATTGGTTTCATCTTTCCTTGTCACGCTGCTGTCAGACAAGTAACTGCTGGAGGTGGCACTGACTCATCAGCACTGCCTCATAGCATTCCTTATGGAGCAAAGCCACAGTTTCATGGCAGCAAATCTGGTGACAGAAGACTGAGCTTTCAGCTTCTAGGTAGGAGTGAGAACCCGTATCACAATGGACCCAAACACCTTCGTCAGACACAACAACCTCCTCCTAAAATTGTGGAATCAATGATGAAACAAGAAAAACTTTATGTGTAACAAATAGAGAGGAAAAGGAGGACAAGAACCTTGAAAAATAAATCTATTTGGCCCTGTGTGAAGCAAAAACGAAATCAGTGAGAAAGCTAACCCAATTTTTAGAACGTTAATATGGGTCTCAGACCATTTCAAATCCTTGTCACACCACAGACATTCCAAGTGACCTTGAGATTCCTAAAGTGAGGACAACAGTGCTACCCTAATTTAAAAATAAGGTGCACTGATGTTATGGTTACTAAGGCTATGTAAATACGGTAGGTTGGATAAGCAGAACCTTCTCCACTTACCATCCCTGATGCTGGGGAGAGGTACCTCTTCTGCTGGTCCCTCAGGATCCAGGTCAGCCGGAGCAGCTGATCTCATCTGCACAGACTCAGCAGCAGAGGGAGCTGTTGCTGCCTTTTCAGCAGCTCTTCTCGCTTCCATCTTTTGTGCAAAGATGCTTTTTCTTCCAGATCCCACTTTCACCTGCAAACAGGGAAGCCATGTGTCACCACTTTCCTCTCCAGACTCCCCCGCACACCTGCCACTAAGAAACGTATAGATCTCATCCTAAAAACACCCTCAAATCAGACTTTGGGATATGACACAGAGAAGCTGCTGGCAGCCACCTGCCCTTTTCTCTGTGTGTGCTACTCCTTTTTTTAACAGTTTAATGCTAGGACAGAGAGACAAAAACATGAATGTTTTTGCTACCTAGAGAAGGAAGATGATTAATTGTAAGTGAATTCAAGCCAGGCAAGTACACCTAAAATATCACCAAACACAACAGTTCCAGCTTTCCTGCTGTTTGGAAACTCTGCATAGCTGAATACTTTGAATTTCTGAGGATAAATGGGGCTGTACTGCACTGTGCTCACCACATGCCTGGAACAGGCTTCTTATAAGGTGATTAGAGAGCAGCAGGGTGAAGAGATTTACACAGTAAGAAGTGGGCAAGTGGTGCTAAAATAATCCTGGCTAAATTACTGTGCTGCTTGCCTAGGCGATGGAAGAGCATGGCTCTGAACAGCCTTACACAGGATGCACAGGAAATCCAAAGCAGAATAAGAAAAAAATCTCTTGCATGTCCCCAGTCCAGAGAAGAAACTTAAAAGGCAGTCTGAACGTTTGGTAGCTGCTTTGTGCACTCCTGCATCAGGTAAACAGAACTGGTAGTTTAAACAGTATTACTCTTTCCTTTCAAAAAAGCTGCCCTTCAAAATAAGCTACCTCTTCAAAGCAACCACAGCTATCAATCGCATATCAATTCCCAGTATCTGACTCCCACTCAGCTAGCAGCTCTTGCTACTACAGCAACAACTGATGATAGCAGCCATGGCTTCCAGCTTTACAGCCTCAGAAGAAAAATTATGACAAAATCCAAAAAGCTGCAGACGATAATCTGTGCAACCATACTCAAATGTCATGACAGGAGAAATCAGGTGCAACTTCAGTAAGTACAGACTTAACCAAACCTCGTGGACAAATTAAGAGATTGTTCATTAGAGAAAAACAAGCAGAACAGGATCAATTCTATTACAGCAGCGCAGATTTGATCCACCTCACTAAAGTTAGCTAAAGGGGATCAGCTTTTTCCTAAATCGAAAGGATTCCAATGTTATTTAACTGCAGGGTATGGAGTACCTACTTGATGGCAGCTTGGTAGAAGAGCTCTCTCCTACACTAAGGCGGCAATGCCAGAGATATGTTGAGCTAGCTTATGATATCCAGCATGCCAAATCACTTATTTTGAGCCCTACCACCCACCAAGCATTAGGCTTTGTTGTGGGGTAGTTTTAATTGTTAACAAAGGTAGCATAAAACAGCTGCTCCCAACCTTACCTCACTTTTTATCTCAGAGCGGTGAAATGTCCTTGGAAATGGGTCTCCTGAGGGCACTGGCATGGTCACTGCTACTGCACTCGTGTCTCGTTCCTGCAGCAAAAATTCAAACAGTGTAGAAACCATCGCAACAGCCAGAGATGTTTATATCATTTAGCTAAGAGTGGACTCAAAATCTCTCAGCTCTGCAGCTCACAAGCTTTCTGCTACATCGCTCGCAGGCTTAGAATACCTTGTACTTATTTAGAGCCAAAGCGAGGCTATTTTCCAAATGGCTGGGCTGCCAAATTCCACACACCTACTCAAAGAATCAGCTAAAGGATAACCTGGGCCAGGGCAGAGCAATGAGAACATCCCCCTTAGAGAGTCCAGAAGCTCACCCAAAACCACACGAGAGCTGCAAGCAGTGTGACCTGTAGGCAGGTCTGGACTGGAGAGCAGATTCAAACCCATATTTAACTGACAGCAAAAATATACCCAAAGAGCTTTTTCTTTCAAGGTGCTCCAGGACACTGGTCTATCGTGCTACAACTGCTTCATGACATTGTAGAAATAAAAAGCAGCAACAGAACCCTTCATCCCTAGCCACTGCTTAGTTCACAGCATTCAAAAAAAACCACTAGACCATCACATAAAAACCAGACATACAATAATTTTGCTGAAGACTGCTGTAATGTGTTGATCATGACTTTCCAGTCTTTCCTCTGGATCTTCATCCTCGAAGTGGACACAGGCACTTTTGATCTTGGACTTTTTTGGAGGAGCTGGAGTTAGCGCTGGGAGAGTATCAGGAAAATCTGGAGAGGGGAAATAATAAGGAAAAAAAAAAAAGTCAAGTTACTCATATGTAAACACTGTGGAATAGGTACCAGACCAAGGCTCCCTAATAGCACCTATTATTGTTCTGATGAGAAACAAAGATGATGAGGAAGCAATAAGACAATTAAGAGTCCTCTGTGTCTGACTTGCACTGGGTAGTGGAAAGAAACATGCTCAAGAATTTTATTATTTATGTATCAGCACCAAGACCTTTTCAAAGAGCTGCATAAGCAGGAAAGGGTACTGAGGCCTGACTGCAAGTATTAAGGGAAGAAGCAAGGCTGTACAGAAACAAAGTGTCCTTGCAGGTTCTGTTCAGGCACAGAAAAGCATATTTCCACTGCCGGCTCTAACAGTGAGTGAGTTGTATGATCATGAGCAAGTCAAGGCCTCCTCTTCATTATCTATAAACTGGGATCACATTTCCTCACCTGGAACTAAGCACTGCAAGATTTAAGTTGTTGCTTTTAAGAAAGCACCTTGAGCTTCTGAGACTATTAAGCACAAGACAGCAGTGTTACAGCTACTACTGATGGAGGAAAACAAAACCATGGGAAGGAGGCTTATCAAGCCAGACCTGCTGGCTGAAAGCTGGAGCTGTTAGCAGAGCTAAATCTCAAAGATACTGACAACAGGGTCTGGATAGATGGCAAAATAAGCAGTGAGTGTCCAATGGGTACAAATCACAGAAAATACCTCTTGCATTGAGGCTGGCAAGGTACCACAGGCAGCTGATAAACGTAGACAAAGGCAACATGTTGGAAAGCTGGTTCTACTGAATGCCAGTAACATTGGACAAGCGCGTTTTCCAACACGGCTAAGAACAAACAATACTGCAAGGAGGACACACATGCAGGGCAAAAGCAACACGGGGTTGAGAGGGAGGTGAAAAGACAAGCACTGAGGAACACTGTAAGGAACAGAGAATCCTCGTAATTCAAAGAAGCCCACAAGGGAAATTACCATCCAACATGACTACATCCTTGCTGTCCTGTAGCGAGAGTCTCTTAGTATCTCTGCTCCCTTCCTCCCCTCTTCTCTTGTCTGCTTTCTTCACAATCTTCACTGCAGGTGAAGCTCTGGCTGCCAGGAACTGGTTTTGAAAGTGCAGCAGGTCTGCCTCGGACTCCCCAGGCTTTGGCCTCGACAACATCTTGCCTTCCTGCTCTTGCAGCCCAGCCCTGCGTGCTGTTCACATGGAACCTACTGAAGACATGGAAAACTGGTTACAGAACTGGATTTCCTGGGGATAAGATGGGGACAGCAAAGAAAAACTATTCATTTTTGTCTCACTCTACTGTTCCTACACATACTGCAGCCGCTCTATTTCAGGATCACCCCAGGACACAACTAGTTGTACCAGAGTCCCAGACAAACTGTTTACCTTGTTCTTCATCGCCGAACAACATGCTACTAGACAAGCCAACGCCTGGTCTACCAGCCAGCTGGGAGCAGAATGGCAGTCATCCAGCAAAAAGCCAGCCAACAGGTGCTTCACTGCCAGAATGCCAACAACACGGCCTTGGATTTGCAAAGCCACAGAAGCACCTGGTCCAAGACAACAGAATTGACTTACTCCATTATCATCACCAACCAAGAACATCAGCGGCACAGCATCATACAAACCTCCCCCACTCCAGCATAAGGTCTTCTCAGGATCTTAGCATTAGCATCCCTCTCAGGATGCAAGAGCCTGTCCACGTGGATTTGGACAATGCACTCACTCTCACTGACTCTGTTTGCTCCCCTTATCACTCAAATCTCCAAAGCAAAAAAAGTTTTTCTTCCTTAACTAGTCCTCCTGCTTTAGTTCTCTCTCACTGCCCTTTTACTGGCAGAAGTCGTGCTATTTCCAAGCATTTCCATTTACTGCCCAGGCCAGTTTTAGGTTGAAAGCCAAGGGTGGTATTTATAAAGACTTTTACTTCTGTGCAAATGAGAACTTACTAGGAAGGCAACTATTCCACCTCCCATCTACTGGGCATGAAAATATTTGTGACTATGACTCCCCCCTCTTATTCCCAGAGCCTGGGACCATCAATCCATTTCTCACAGGCAGCAAGCAAAGTGTTTGCAAATACATCTCACACTAATTCAATCACTGATCAGCACTAATGCTACAGACTTGACACCCTCCCACACTTGGTATGTTGAAATATTTTGTACATATTTTATCTCTTCCACTTTTAAAAGCCCATCAGGACTCAATGATGATTTATTGTGAAGTTGGAAAGGAAAGTGGATATGGATTTTTAAAACTACAATTATCTGCCATACAGATAGGCTGTACGCATGAGAAAATGCAAAGCTTGGAAGTAAATCTGTCTTGATCTCAGACCAAAACAAAGTTCAATCATTGTGCAGCCACTGCCCTGAAGCCAATGTTTTGTCTTATGCTATTATCATACTTTATTGTAAAATATGTGGAAATATACCTTGTGAGAAGGATGCTAACAGACACAAGAATTACTCCATGCACTATTTATGACCTATACTTGGAATATTTATACTGTTTTCAGGGATCTCATTCTTGACCAAAGTTGGTTAGATGTGATGCTGCTGGTTCCAAGATCACGAAGAGATCCAGGGAATTTTACATTTGGTTGTTGGTTTTTTTTTAAAAGCAAGGTCTTAGTGTAAAACCACCGACCATGTAAGACTCACTGAAATTCTTTCTCCTGCCCCTCATTTTGTGCAAAAGCTGGACTTAAGAGTTTTGTGTACCAAAACAAAGCAGATTTTCAGAGGTTTCAAGGTTTCCAGGGACTCCATTTACTTCAGCATTTCATGACTGAGGAACCAGACCTCTTCATCCGATGCCAACATCACAAGTTAGTTGCTCGATTTCAGACACCTCAAAACACTGACCTTAATGAAAGCTGTCAGCTCAAGAGTCCCTGAACAACAACTTCCATTTACACCAAGCCTACATATGGCACAGCAAGCAGCAAGGGGAACTTCCCTGTACCCTCTGCACAATAAAATCCTCCCCCAACACACAGGGAAAATGCCCGACTTTTCTACCAAGGCTGTCAAGGACATCTGTGGAACACAGCCACAAGCAAAGGCTACTTCAGGCAGGGAAGGGAGCACCCTGCTACAGTGCCTTGCTATTTTTTTAACACAAAACCACCTGAGATGTCATTGTGGTTCTGAATGATGCCAAGAATGCAGAAAGAAACACTCCCTTTCAGCCCAGTTCCCTTGCAACTGCACAGCAAAAATTGCAACTTCTGCACACAGCTCCTTTTTTTGTGCACTCCTAACATAAGCACACACCTACTTGCTGTATATTTACGGAGCTTTCTGCCACAACAGGGGCTCCAACAGTCATACTGCAGTTGATAGGTCCCTCTTTGATATGCATAAGTAGCACCACACGCATCAAAAGCCAAGTGTTTCATGCCCTATCATCACAGGCTTCAAAGCCGGAATGAGGATGATGCTAGGATTAACAGACAAAAAACACCCAGTTATAAGCAAAGTGTGCTGTTAATCTTTCTGCAATAAGCTTCTTCCACGCAGGCATGTACATACACTTGTCGAAGTCTCTGCATATTAAAACAGTTAATCAAAAAATATAGCGGGCCTTGAAACTGCCTTAATTTGTCTCGGGACTTGTCAGGCACAAGAAACCGACTATGCAGTCATTATCTGAAGAGGTTAGATGTTCCAGGAACCATTGCCTCAAAGTCACTCCTTCCTCCATATGGATATAGAGGCCACCCAAATGTAAAGAGCTACAAGATGGTAATAGAGAGATGGGCATTAGTTTGGTGCAAAAATAGATAAAAGCTTTAAATGTGTTCTTTCCATGTTCTAAGTGGGTCTGGAAATTTAATACAACCAACGCCTTTGACTTGGTCCTTCTGCAGTCCCAACAAGTTAGAAATTGCTTAAATACATATGGGACTTGCAGACAGAGAGAATGTAGTGAAAACAGTTTGCTTTCTAATGGTACCTTTTCCATGCCCCCTGGAAGCCATCTAAGCACATTAGCAACACTCACCTGGCCATCATAAGGAGTAATTCTTATCCACCAGAGCTCAAAGAAAACACACAAGAAAAACGACACACTACTGATGATCAGCACTAACCCCAGCATCCTATGGTCTAGTTATCTCCAATCTTACAACTGGCTACTTAAAAGCTAACCACACACAAACTGCTTGCCTGGAGGGACCACCATCTAGCCGACACACACAACCTGCTGAGGATATTGTCCTAGGAAGGCATGTAAGGGATCAGAAATGCTGTCAAAGGACCACAAGCACCTACATACACCAGAACATAGTGATTATAGTGTATTCACATCTGCTGTTGTAACCCCTGTCTGCATTAAAAGTCTCAATAAATAGTTTTCTATCATGCTCTAAACTTTCCATGGATACTGTTTGAAAAGCCCGTCAGTGCTGCAGGAAGTTTTACAAATGCAGCTGGGACCAGTGGTCTAAGTCAGACTAAAAGAAGATGCAAAAGCACAGAAGGCAATAAAGCCACAGATCGCTTCAAGTGCCAAGATACAGTTTTGGATTAACCAACTTCAGCTCAAGTGTAAGCCTGGAGGATGGCCAGATAGGACAGTAAGGGACCCTAATCACCAATTAGTGCAGCACCAGTGTATCAGAGAATTGCATTTACTTTACAGAGAAACTGAGGTCTACAATACTCTTCCAATTCTTTCCAGAAGCAGCATTTAAGCTTCTGAGGCATATATTAGCAACGTCTACCACTACTCTCAACAGACATAAAACAACATAAGAATTAGACACAGCATTTGTTTGAGCAGAGTACCACTCCACTCCTGTCCAAGGTTTTCACATGCGCCATCAGGCTACAAAAGAATTTAATTACTTGATATAATCCAATATCATTATTATTTTTATTTTATTCTAGTTCATCTGCATTTACAGTGCATTTTTCTTCCGCAGCAGCAGAGCCCTACAGCCTAAGGGAGACACTTACATCACAACAACAGCCATGAACTAGACACAGAGAGAAAAGATAGCAAGTACATGTAAAAGAAATCAGAACTCAAAAAGAATCATCTCTGACTCCTACTGATTTCTGAACCCTGTCATTTTTTTTCCCCATCCTCAAATCTACAACATTGCATTATTCTGCTAAAGTTATCAGATTTGGGTCAAAGAAGAATACAAGATCTTGGTGTCACAGTCAGCACCTCAAATTAACTTATTTCTTCAGACCTTGTTGGTTGAGGCAAGGAATTAAAAGGCAAAGCAGAGAGTCACATCTCAGCCTCTCCAAGGCAGCTCGGCATTCAATGGAAAGGTACAATTTCTCTGCTCTAGATTAGCAGTCGATGAAAGCTTCACTCAGGATTCTTACCTACTTTGCAAAATGGTGATGTGCATGCTCTGCTGTCACAAAAATGCTTTCTGCACACAATACCGTAATGAACGACAGTCTAAAACATCTAGGCTTGACAAGACAGGCAGCAACTTTTATCTGCTATACAGAGGGTCTGTAGAGACCCTCCTCCCAGAAGGAAAACCCCAGTCAAAAGCCGCAAGGACGTCTCCTCAAAGAGGCTCCACATCTCACACTGGTCACGTAAGACTCTGCCTGTCAGGCACGCTACCATGTGCACACATACAGCACCTTGCCTCCAGAAACACTGCTTCCCCAGCTTGCCTGAAGAACCTCTGCAATAAAGAGGCACCAGCATAGCACAAAATAAAATTAAAAGTAACAACCTGCTATTAACAAACTAAAGAGCTGATGCGTCCCGACACTCCCACCGCGTTCACAGCCCTCACGGGCTTTCCCTAAACGAGTCTGAATCGAAGTCTTAAAGCCACAGACGTTAGCTAGGCCCGGAGGCCTGGCGAGGCCTCTCCCTGACGGGGAACTGCTCGGGGAAGGGACCCGGCGAAGCAGGGCCTGGCAGCAGAGAGAGCGCCCGGGGGGCACGGCCGCTGCCCCGGAGGCCGCACGGCGCCTGTAGCCGCGCTCCTCTTTACGCTGTAGTAAAGGCGAAGCCCCGGGGCCCCGCTGGCTACCTCAAGCGAGGCGAGGCGAGGCCCGGCCTGCCGCTGCCGCTGCCGCCGCCCCGCGGGTCCCGCACTCCACGGGGGAAAGGGCCCCGCGGGTCCCGCAGCCCGGGCCGCCACTCACCCGCGCTCGGCCCGCACCGCCCACCACCAGCACTTCCGCTCTGCCCTGCGGCAGCTACTGCCGCCCGGTAAGTCGTCACTTCCGCCCGCGCTCGCCACCACCTCTCTGCCGGCGTGGGCGGGGCGGCGCCATTTTCCCTCTCCTCAGGGCTTTCACCCGCGCTTCCTCGGCGGTTTCCCCGTGGGGTGCGTGCGTGGAGCGGCACGGCGGGCACGGTCCCGCGGTGACTCTGAGGCCGGTCCCGTGCCGGCTCCCCCACTGGTCGGGGAGAAGCTGTGGGCAGGCTGCCCGCTGCTACCGGCGGCTTGGTGCTCGTGTGAGAAAGTCCCGCCGCTGAACTGTCTCCCCAGGTTCGCTCTTGGCTTGTGCAGTCCAAGTGCAGGTTCTCCCAGGCGTTTTCGTTGGATCTAAATACAGGGCACCTGCATCCAGTAGTGTGTGCCTGCACATATAGAAATTTGTTTATGTAAATGTATGATTTGTGCCTTTTCATTAATACAGGGTGTTGATGTGTCCGAGACTGGAGTCATTTCAGGAGAGCAGATACATAAAGCCGTATAAACATAGATGTAATTTATTATTCATGTCTGATTATTCATTTATTATATATGCCAAGCTTTATTAAAAAGTGCTGGAAAGCTGTCATAACTTGCAGAAGCATTGATTTTAATACTGGTCATTAGTTTTAGTGCTTGGTTGCCTTTCAGCCTTTTTACCTGGGAGATGGACGGGCTCTGAGCAACTTGATGTAGTTAAAGATGCCCCTGTCCACGGCAGGGGGGTTGGACTAGATGACCTTTAAAGGTCCCTTCCAACCCAAACTATTCTGTGATTCTATGAATTCTGGGCTCACTGTTTGGGAAGGACTCACCAGAGGTGCCCTAATGCTGTAAGAAATGCAGCACATCCTCGCCTACTGAATTTCACTGTTCTTTTTATCGCTTCAGAAAGCTATGACACTAGTGCAAAATTACAGCCAGAAACAAGTTTTATTTGTTATGAGCATTGAAAGCACTTAAATCTATAGAAATTAATACAAACCTTCATCCTGTCAACAGGCAGTCAGTCTTAACCAGGGAACCAGGGCCATGATGAACTCATACAAAATAGAAATTCTCAGTTAAAATGCTGGGCAGAAAATGTCTCCCTCACCTGTGCGTCTTCTGATGAGCAACCGTGTTCCTGAGACCGTGAAGTTGACGACTGCACTATTTCAGGTCACTTGAAGTAGGAACCACCAAAGTCACTTGAAGTTGCCCCATTAGACCAACTGAGTGAGTAGCCAAGAAGGACCCCAATTCTATCCTTATGAGCGGACATTTTTCTACCACCTGATTCTGGCACAGGTGTTTGAGCAGCTACTATTATTACATCTGGTGCTTATAGGTGCCCCTAGCAGGAGGAATAAATAGAGCTGCTCTTAATTACATTTGGAGATTCTCAGAAGAGAGCCTCGAGAGTGTTTGGAGTGTTTCTCTGATGCTGCCCTGCCAGACTGCAGTTCATCAGCTGGTGGAGCTCTGCTTTGCGCTCACTGAAGGAACTGGAATCAAAGTCAAACCTAGTTCAGGAATAGCAGTGACTGCTGAGAAATATGATGTCCAATTCTCCATTTCGCTGAAATCCTACCACCACCACCATCTGCCACTTAATTTTGTCATTCCCAGTTTCTGCTGGTTTGGGATGCAAGAAACACGTTGAAATAATTGTTCAAGTTTCTTGCAGTTAAAAAACGTCGAGAGCAGCAGTTTCTACTCCTTTCTCTGTGGAACCGCCCAACATTGCTGGTGGCTCTGGGAGTCTTGATCATGTAGGACTGCTCCAGAGTCTGTGGAAATCAATGGATTATGCCTCTGATTGAGGCAAAAGGTGGAACTAGAATTTTAGTTTATTGCACCATTCATCTTCAGACCAGACAAGAAAGCACCATTGATTTTAGAAAGATGCACCGGTGCAAGTAGAAGACCTCTCGCGCTCAAGGTTTTGCTAGTGCTGAACTTAGGAACGATTTTCCGTGGACCCCGGATGAAGACATTTGGGTTCTTTTACCTGGACAATAAGGCAGGGAAGCCTTGGCACTGGTTGCGTTGGAACGTGTTTATGTTAAGTGTTGGGACCGTTTAGGCTGTCTGACAACCACTTATGAGGTTGAGTTGTTCTGACTCCAGGGAATATAATAACTAGTTGTAAGGTCACTTCAACCTTACCAGTGTTGTTAGTGTGGAAATGATATAAATGAATGACTATTCATCCAGTGAAAAAAGGTACCCTAAAGGTGTTATAGGATATTTGACCCTATGTGTCTTTAACTGAATCCATTCAGTAAACTAGGTGGCCTGAATCATGAAAGAGCCTGTGAGTTCTGGTTCTTCGGGGTAGTCCGCCCATCATCTTTTCATCTTAAACCCAGGAAAGGTGCCTATGGAGACATAACCAATTGCTAGCTGAATTTTGCTTTGCTTGGGTAGTCCTCTGATTCTAATCATAAAAAATGTTAACTTTGTCTCTTGCTTTCTGCTGAAGTAAGCCTGTACCTTTCCATAATACCTCTCATGTGAATGGTCAGCATTGAACTTAGCAAAACTAACTCGTGTTATTTGAGTTATATCTAATCTGAAACTAATCTGAGGATCAACCAGGCAGAACTGGTCAATACCCACAGACAGTAATCCTATCCTCAGCGCGGGGTGGCATTCAAGCCTGACAGCCATAAGTATTTTTCCTCCCTGATTTCTCTCACACTGGCTGCACAGGTTCTGTGGCCCCACGCAGAGTCTCTTAGCCTGCATGTGAAGTGGACAAATAATCTTTTTTGTCAGATGTAAAAATATACTCAGAATGTATTCAATTTTAATTTCTGCAAAACAGGAATGCTTCCCATCAAAACTGCTAGAGTTTTATATATCTCTTCTTCATTCCATTAATTATTTACCTTCAGTTTTAATAATACAGTTAAGGGCTCTATATATAGTTTATGCTCTATCAATAAATCATGCTTGTGCGTCTTCATATTTATTCTATGAATTGTAAGTACCAACACATTTGCGTGGATCTGCTAAGCTATTCTAGCAAAGAAATTCCCACTAGAGCATCTCTAAGAGTCATTGGAGGTGAACTCAAACATTCGTCACACAAGGAGAGCTATTTTATGAGATTTTAAAAGGTCGTCAGTCTTATCACAAGCCCCGACAATGTCCCTCATCCCCTTCTTCTAGCTCACCAGAAGGAAATAGTTTCATGTGACTTTCTGGAGAATAGTTTTGGTCTTCCAAAGCAGAGAGAAGCATGAGAGCCCACAGCCAAATGCTTTCTCACTGGATTATGAAAGGGAAGGGATCAGAATGACAAAGACAATATGGCAGTGGGCTTGGTGGCATCAGAAAGGGTCAATCCGTAAACACAATGGTATTATGTGTGTTGCAGAGATGATAAATACTAGGATGAGTTGTCTAAGAAGCAGGTGACCTAGGAGATAGATAATCCTAGTGGCTTGCTGCTGGAAGACCGAAACTGAAGTTGAGAACAGAGTAGCTGGAGAGCAGGGTGGTGGGCAGCATGCAGGTCTGCTTGGGAATGGAGAACAGACGATCACATGGGATAGGTCCGAGGTACAAGTCCTTACTTGTGTTCCCTTGTAAAAAAGAGTTGAGTCTGGTAGGACAAAACGTTCAGCAGTAAGTTGTCACCTGTGCTAAAGGTTCAATTCTGCCAGGGACTGAACATTGAACTCAGACGGAACGGTAATATATCATGCCTCCAAGGAGTGGTTGCGCTGCACGTCAACACCAACGTCTGCAGGAATCCAGCTGGAAGAGAGAGCCCTGCGCCAGCAGAGCAGGGACGTACACACAGCGATGTCGTGTACAGCACATTGGGACTCTCTGTGGTAGTAAAACAACTACACATGTTCTTAAAGAAATGCGTGTGCGTGAGAGCAAAACTGGATTGTGAGCAATCAATGGCTGCTTTCTTGCTGGTGGGAGAACATGATAGGTGAGCAGAGACGGTGTATGTGTCCAAATATCCTCAGAGATCCACCCACAGAGCTTTTGGGTGGCTTTTTCTGCAGCTGTGGTCTACTTTTGGGGTAGAACCCTGGGACTCCGGGGCAGTAACACCTCACCAAGCAAAGGCTGCTGGGCGTCCCTGGGACCAGGTGAAGCAGGGAAATATTAAATCAAACCTCTACTTGCTCAGCAGTAAGAAGCACGCATCCATGCCCAATGTGAATTGATTTAACCATGTAAGTGAGGGGAAGGGTTGTGTATTTTAAAAGCCCAAACCAGCAGAGTATTTACTCATCTCTAGCAATGCATCTGCCAAACATTATGTTGCCTTTAACAGTTAGCATGGGTTTCCTCTTTGTTGTTTGTTTTATCAACTGTTTCTATAGAAATGCCATTTTTATCGGACTAAATGAAAATATCCTGAAATAACACACAACTTCAGCAAATAAAGATATTTCTCGCTCAGTCTATATAATGTATCCCTATCACATTCCTCCCCTCATTACATGGAAATAAAACCCAGCTAAAAGCGAGCTGCCGTACAGCTGAGACTCCAGAGAACAGATTGCTGTGGAAATTAGAAGGGGCAGTCAAGCAAATGTGTTTCTCAAGTCAGTCATTCAAACACTGCTTCTGAAGAGTATTGCAGGTGAAAATCAGTGTTTGCACAGATGGTGAATGCGTCGTCATTGACAGTCCCTGCTTCACAGAAGGCTTAAATGCAAATGGTCTCAGAGCTGACCCTGCCTGACAATGCCCTCTGCCCCCGCGATCACTAAGGAAAGCCACATTTCTGAAATTCAGCTTCTCTGGGCTGAGGACAGTGTCTCATCGTTGCTGCTGCGGGATCTGTCTACCAAAATCTGAGCAACGTAGTGGATGCGTTCAAGTCTACTGTCATAGATTTCAAAGGAAGCCTGTCAAAGTGCATAAGCCTGGTATTTCATGCAATTTAAGACAGTTTAAAGCACTGGATATACTCAGATGATTATCCTCCATGGCTAATCTCCTGAAGAACTGGCTGTTTTGTTGGTAATTCAGGATTTGTTCCTTTCTTCTCTTCAAATTATTTCCTGTTGTATCGTGGGGAAAACCTTATACTTCTGCACCTGAGCAGGATGAGAGTGATGCATATGTGCTTCATCTGAATCCCATCTGTACTAGCCAGAATATATACTGAAAGGAGTGCCATGGGAAGCTCACCTCTCCCAGGCTCCAACTCTCGCACCCTGGGAACGGAGAGCGTGGCCTCTGCAATGCGCTTGCTTTAGGGAGCTCAATATTCAGTGTAGGTGCGTGCACAGCAGCTAGCTCCTGCTGCCGGTGGACCCAAGCCTCAAGTACTTAACTCTAAATAGCTGTGCTAACGCTGCGAGATCTGCCGAGAGTTTTTAACAGTGATGATCATGATCTCCGGATGACGATCTCCTTGACGGCTGGACTTGATGATCTTAGAGGTCTTTTCCAACCTTAGTGATTCTATGATTTAAGTGGTCTGGCAGACAGAGTTGGGTTTTTGCCTTCACATCTTTGAAAATGTAAAGGGCTGTGGTGGGTAGTTGTGCCTCATCTTCGCGAGTACTTGCCCATGGAGCCTTGCAAGGCCAGAGCTGGTTTTCTATCTCCTTGGGAGCAACATGAAAAGCTGTGGGTTCCCAGAGGAGCGTGCTGGTGGTGTGGATTTCTGCTTCTCAGGTAGCAACACACACTGCTTTCACCTAGCTTTCTGCGAAGGGAGAGACAAGCAGCCTCATGAGAAACAACTGTCTAAAAGGACAGCCCATCAGAGTGGAAGAGACACGTGGAAGAGGGGTATTCTAAGGAAACTACCAGAATTGTATTGTTATCACGTGGGATATCTCATGCCTAGATGTGGCACTGGTACATAGTGCCGAGTCACTTTTGAACTCTGTTGCCACCTCATACGCTGAAGAAGTGCTTTTGCCAGTCTTCCGCAGGGTAGGAACTTGCACCCTTTTTTTCCAGAGGCTCAGGGCTTGTGAAGTTTGGTGTATGCACCAGGACAGGACTGTTCCCTCACTGGTGGTACTTGGTGATGGCAGTGAAGTCATCAGAAAGCTTCAGCTGTACACGCTTCTCTACCAGGCTGACGTGAAAGCATCTTTCTAGAGTGCTCTTTTATGCTCATTATTTGCCTGACAACAAGTTCTCTTCAGTGTTGGAGGGGTTTTTTTATTATTTTCAGAGGTATTTATAGCTATTGTGATCTCTCATGACAGTTGTTTACGTCAGGAGCAAAGAAGTTAATGGTGGCCAGAGGAAAGCTCACAGGCAGAGAGCCTCCCTCCTATTAGTGGCGAATGGTACCACTAGGAACAGCAACATTTAAAAGCCCTTTTCTTCATTATCACAGCTACAGGAGAAACAGCAGAGATCACTCCAGTGCTTGCTCGATGTCACTGTGTGGGAGCATTGATTGCTCAGATGTGTGTGTGCACCTTTTCATTTTGGTTTGTCACTGAGGGCCACGATTTGAAAAGTCTGTTTGGCACTGGACAACAGCCCCGAGCGCTGGCAGGCTGCCTTCTAGAGACATACAGCAGCAGCAACTGCCCAGCTTTCTTCCCATGGGAAAATGTTGGGAACTCTCCAAATTATCAACTTGACTCTGGGATGGCACTGCCCAGATGGCTGTTCTGCATCAGAAGTCGTGAGCCGTGGAGGTCAATGGATAGATTTCGGCTTCCGAGTTTAACTTGGGAAAGAAGCTGGCCAAGCCCCGTGATAGTTAGGTATTTCCTGCTAAGGAACAGAGGTATTTGCTCTTCTTCCAACCATACACACCATATTTTGGTGCTTGGAGCCACCAGTGATTTGCCTAGCTCTTCTGCTCCTCTGGTCAGCCACCGTGTCCAAGGACCTCTCTTTCCTGTTTAAGATAACAAAATGTTGTGAACAGATTCTTCCATTGCTACTCCCTTTGGTTTACAAAGCCCCTCAGTGCTGAGGAGAGAGAATCTGGGGGCTCAAATTCCTTGTCATTGTCCGTAGCACCCCATTAAAATTGGGATGCTTTTACAATATTTGTAAAAAGACTTTTGTCCTCATTTGCTCCAAAGCACTTTGTGGACAGGGGTGGCGTTAAGCTGAGCTACCAAGTCCCCCTGAAAAGCAGGGTACATCAGCTCAGGCTTGGCGCAACATGAGCACCAGCAGCAGCCTCAGAGGATGCTGGTGAACTCTTGTAGGCATGGCCTTTTGCTGCTGCCTGTCTCTCAGAGCATCTGTCCAGTTTTATGCGGGTATGTTTAGCATTCATGGAATAGGAAATGTCAGTGGCTGCAGAAAACAAAACCCCTGTGCACAGAGAAGGGCAGAGGCAGCTCGAGGTCCCTCATGCTGCCCATGGCCCTTCATGTCCCACCTGGGGCTGAGAGGACAGCATCTGTTCTGTCTCTGTCAGTGAAGGTTGGAGATGTCCTCCCTCCCCAGCAGCCTCAAAAAGGAAGAGCAACAGTTTAAAGAAGCAGCAAAGAGAGAGGTTGGATTCTGCTCCAATACAGTTAGCAGAGGAATAGCCTTTGCTTATTCCTAAATGCTTCTTGGGAATAACTCCAGAGTGCTGTAAGGGGAGATGAAGCGCTTGGTGACAGTGATAGGAATAGAACTAGGAAAGGTTTCTTAGGACTTAAAGATTGAAAAAGCTGGGAAATAAGAAGTTGTGGGGGATGGTGATCGTTCAGGTAATGGAAATAGCACATCAGAAGGAGGAAGGTAAGGGAAAGATAGAAATAGGAGACAGGTGCCAAATTTGAAAGGCACAAGCCAGAGGAATAGATGAGAAAGGAGAACATTTCATTCTGAAAGGAAAGAGCGAATGTCAGTGCAAATTCTGGCGTATCTGCGCAACGTGGCAATAACATTACTAAGCCTAGAGCTTGAGAATAGGCATCACTGCCACCAGGAAAGAAATGGTAGGAGGCAGGGCAGGGACGTCGCAGAGAATGGGAGGGAGACAGTATGGAAGCAAAAAGCCTAGAGTGTAGAGATGGGTTGAGAAATAAAGAGAAGGCAATGAGCAGTGCCAGGAGGTGACGATGGTAGGAGATGACAAGGAATGAGGAGCACTTCACCCCTCTAGAGATGGCCCTTGGTCTTGGACCTCATGTCTGCGTGGGTGTCACCCATGCTTTCCAGCCATGTTGGGTTCCCAGAGGTTTTGTACGTCAGCTATTGAAGCCCAGGCCTCTCAGGGCACCAAACCTGCTGTTTACACCGAGGTGCCTATGTGCCAGGGTGGTACCAATACCACCCGGCTCATTACATGCTGTTAATTGGAAAGGCATCACACGACAACAGGCTGGTGGTTCATCCCATAGCAGTCCCTGGAGCTATGACCATCACGCTGAGAGTCAAAATGCCCCTCAAAATGAGGCATCCTTTGTCAGCACCAACATATTAGAGTATGCAAAGACTTTACAACCTAAGAGACAATATTGCCTTCGTCCTCTTTTCCTCCAAGAAGGCAGCAAACTACAAGGACTGGAGGATGTAATCCAAGTGCTAATAAATTATTGATGTCTCCCTTCAGCTTTTTACTTACTAAAAGGATATCAAAGCTCATTTTGTGAATGGTCCAGACAGATTCTCTTTTGCTATATCCACAATTTAATTCAGAAATATTGCACTAAGCATTAATATTGAAGCAATGCAGTGTTCTCTCTTTACAGGCTTTGCAAAAGATAATGGACATGTTTTGGATTACACAGACTCATAAACAGATACAGTGAAGGAAAATGCCACTTGTGACTCTGATAGACATTTGAATTTGTAATTTTAAAAAGGCAGAGCTTATTATTAACTAGGAATATACTTCCTTTTTTATATTAAAAGCCTGATTGAAAGCCTGTTGAAATCACTGGACTTGCTCCTTATGGATAGTCTGCATAGTTCTTTGGCAGCTCACACAAGTCGTAACACAGTATGACTTACTTTATATTTAGCAATAGCTCCTCTCTTCCAATATGCCTATTTGCATAAGTCAACTAACAAACCATCTGTATTAGAAATGGAAATACTTTTTCCATTACTGTCAGCTTTGGGGCAGCATGTGGCAGTTCCTTAACAGCATATATTTATTTTGGAGCAGCACAGAAGTAATTTGAAGTCATCATGCTGCAATTTCCCTGGTAGGAATCTCCCCTGGACAAAAGGCTTAATGTTTTTCTTTCCATAAAGTGCTCTGCAAGTTTTGATGGCCAGAAATGCTCAGGACCTTGACAGCTGTCTCATCTGAAAGACAGACACCAGATTCCCAAGTATATCTTAAAACGGTACCAGATCTTTGCAAATTTAGCCCAAATGCTGTGTCTCACTGAAGACCAGAACAAAATGCTGCCCGTTAAATGAGTGCAGTGGCCCAGCCGAGCTCAGAGAAAGAATTACCAACATTTTAACAGAGGCAGGCTCTTGAGTGACAGGGGGCTGATTTTAAACTAACAGAAACTGCAGTTCCTGACTGCACCAGTTTCTTCTTGCTCTGAATAGAGGCAGCAGTGCTGCAAATGCATGTTGTCTCTGTTCTTTGCTAGCCATTTAGAAAGAGTGAGTGACCAGGCACAAAGCCCAGAAGAGAGAGCTAGTTTTTGCAGTACGGTATACATGTTTTGCAAGCCAGCCTGCAAACTGCTTATCACATTTTGGTGCTGTATACATAAATATTCATAATTAATCTGTGTTAGAAAAGAGGGAAAAGCTTCTAAAGAACAAAAATAGCCCCTTCAGGCAGCTCATACCAGTGACACTGATCCCCTGCATTTCTGAAATTAAAAAATCAGCTTCTTTGCATCAATTTTGCAGTACTCTCTGGAATTCAAGCTTCCTTTTTCCTCCTGTTCCTTCAGGTTGTGAAGGCAACCTGGATAACAGAGATTGATACCTTGAATATGGAGATAGAGAGGTGGAAATAAAGGCACCAAGTGAGAGATGACAGTTCCAAAGCTTAAATCTCAGGGATAGCAACCTTCATTTTCCCTTCTCCAGGTCTCCTTCATCTCTAGGCTTTTTCCTTTGTCTTGGTTTGAGGTACCAGCAGAACGCTGACAGCATGGCGGGTGAGAAGATGTACAGGCCTGTGCCTTTCGGATTGAAAACCTGAATTCAGCTGGGGGCTACATACCCCCAGAGACAGCTTCTTCCCTTGAAGGTGGAAGGGCCAGTTAGGCAGTCCTTGGGACTGCTTGCAGGCATAAGTCAAGCAACAGTCAGGATTGGTTTAGATGAAATAAATCACAGGCTATTCAATATCAAAAGCAAAGTGTCTGTGGAAATGAAAATAAATTAAAAACCTTCATGAAGCTGTTCGGGCTGCTCCAAAATCCAGTGGGTATTAGACTTATTTATTAAATAGAGGCGGCTATTCGGACTGGGATGGCAGACAAAACTGACAGGCTGAGCTCTGCCAGGTCTTTGTTTTCTGTCCTTGTCTGACTCAGCTTTTCAATTTGATGCTCTTACTCCTGGGCTGCTTGGCTTGCCTGGCTGACACCTTCCCAGCGCACAGCCTCTCCCTGCTGTCTGAACATGGGGTCCCTGACTTCAGAAAACTGTCACCCCCTTCTGCCTTACTGAATGGGGGGGCTCCTTCACAGCTGCCTCGCGGCACACCGAAGCCCATTTTTTCTACCTCCCTTCATGGTGCCTTTAACTGTTGCTTTTTAACAGTCCCTGCAAGTAAAAATTTGGCACAAATATAACGTTCAGGCCAGATTTCTCAGTGCACAATTCTCTGGCTTGGCACATTTCCCCTCTAACCACAGAACTCCATCACATCTCAGCACAGCTCCAGACACCGGTATTATAGAGTATATAAGGTCACTGAAACCATCCAGACAAACATGCAGAGGCTGACCAAGCAGAAATGGGTTTTTAATTTCTCTCTTCCCCTATAGATCTTGGTGGGCAAGTCACCGGCACTCCTTATGTGTTCTTTACTGCTCCTTCCCGTGCCCCAGATGTGACCTGCTCCCTGCCCATCCGCTGGCTATCTTATCCCCAAGACATCGTTTCCCATTGTGCCACTTACAGAAAGGAAACAGAGTATTTTAAATGTGCATTTTCATGTGGTTTATAAACCTGCATTGTACTGCCTTCCACTATGTGCATCCGGCAGCTCCTCTCCAGGGCTGACAGGAGGAAAAGCCGGACTACTTAGCGCATATATATTGGATGCAGCCAAACAAAAGCCATTCCTGCCAGGAGGACTTGTCATCAGGGAAGGACAAGGCACATGCGGCTGTAGCTACAGTGGCAGCAGATGCACTGCAGTGTGATGCAGAGCCACGGGAGGCAAAGGGAGTTTGTCAGTTGTTTCTCATGGACATCCAGCACCTCCAAAAATGAGTGGGTTTCTCCATCTGGCATCACCTAAGACTTGTCCAATGCAATGAATGTCCTGAAAATTCAGATTTAGCAGGCCCCAACACTCCTACAAAATCCCAGCCTTGGGGCTTTTTCCTCTCTGCATTCACACACCAAGCACCCTTCCCTGCTCTACAGTCCTTCTAACCAACCTCTTATGCAGCCTGAGTGCCTTGAAACTGGAGCGGAGTCTTCCAGAGCAGCATGCCTGAAAAGCAGCAAGCATGTTGTGGCAGGAGTTGAGGTGCGAATATTAAAGTGAAGGTTGATGCTTCAAGTGTGCTCACTTGTCTGTTTGCAAGATTTCATGAAGCATTTAAAACATATACTGCTCTAGGGCACCCGAGAGAGAGAAACGGATCAAATGAGACGAGCCTCGCAAGGCAAAGACTGTAATGGAACATGAAGCAAACATGCGGAGATAAGATGGTGCACTACACCAGTGCTGGTCAGCAGGAGAGCAGATAATGACTGGATGTGCTGAGCGCAGGATGCAGGCGGGAGGAAGAAACATTGACAGTGCCGGGAGTTTGCAGGAGGCAGCAGTCGTGCGGGGGAGACCCGTGCTGGAGGCAGATGAAACCGTAGGAGAGGCAGGGAGGGGAGGAAGGGGCCGGAGCAGCAGGGTGCCTCCGTTTCCTCTGCCAACTGCTCCTGCGGGAGAAAGGAGGTGAAGGTGGGCAGCAGGGCCGGGGTGCTGGGGCAGCTCCGCGCCAAGGCTCCTGTCGCACCGGGGGCAGCAGAAATCCCACTGCGGGGGATGGGGGTGATGGGGGGCGGCTGCTGCTGCCTGGAGGGGCCGGGACAGCCTCAAGGCTCCGTCCCGGCAGCGTCGCCTTCTGCCCCCGGTGCGGGCGTCCAGCCACCGGGGAGGGGAGCGGGGCATCTCCGGGCAAGTTTGTCTGGCTGCTCCCTGCGGGAGCCTTCCCCCTCCTCCTCCTCTTGCTGCTACCGGGCCGCATCCCGCCGAGGGGGTGCCGCCGCCAGCCCGGGGGAGGTGCGGGTCCTGGGAAAGGCGGGAGAGGTGACCGGGGCTGAGCTGCGGGCGGCGGAGGCGTGAAGATGCGCTGAGAGGGGGTGGCCGGCGGCGGGGGTGCACCCGAGGGGGGGCCCGCACCCCCGAGGGGAGGGGGGTCGAGTCTCACCCCGAGAAGGAGACAGGA